>CAVNYN010271517.1:0-13460 GCA_963692815.1 Nyctanthes arbor-tristis | reverse complement strand
TCCTCTGTCAGTCCCACAAATTTGTGTCTTTCCCACCCCCCTTATCTTTGCCCATTTCCTTCTCTTTCAAATGTCTCATTTGTTATCCTCTAACGAGAGAGAGAGAGAGAGAGAGAGAGAGAGAGAGATCCTGTCCGAATTCGTAGAGGAATCTTGATTTAGCTTGGATTTTACCATTCTATATTGATTTTAAGAGGTAAGTGGAGGATTTAAGTGTCATACATGTTAAATTTAAGGCTTTTGCTATCTGTGTTAACTATCAGCAATATCAAAAGGAGAATGATGATTTATATGAGGATAAGTATATGTTCAAGATTCACGACGTATGAGCATTATTTAAGATGCTAGAGTTTTAAGTATTTATATTGATTTAAAGATTTAACCAAATTAAACACATTGAGCCCTATTTTAGTTTAATTTGTATTAATGGATATGGAACTAAAAATACATAAAGTTGTTATTGAAGTTATGACGCTTTTAGTGTAAATATGTGTTTAAGAAAAGAAAATCAAGGCTGATTATTATAATAATAATTATTATTATTATTATTTTAAATGACGTGATATTCGGGCTTTAAATTCATGGAATTAAGATGATTTGTTAGATAAAGTGTAATTAAGAGTGACTACAAGAAATGGATATCTTAAAAGCATAACATCGAGCTTTAATATGGTTGGGTAATGATGTAGTATGAATTGAATTGAGATTTATTATGTTGATGTTATTCGGTATGTATGAAAATTGTGTGTTGAAAACAAGGTGTAAGGATAAGTTGGTATTTAAGTCTACTGTAATTAAATTAAAGTATATTTATGTTGTGTGAAATTCATTGTGCTTCAGTTTGGGAATTGATAGTGCGGTCCTTGTCAAAGAATAATTGAAGTGGAATTGAAGGCCCTAAAATTTACCCTAGTTGCAAGGAAGGTGTTTGTGATATTGTTAAGGTGGAAAACTATTATAAAATGAATATGTTTGATGTTATAGAAAAAATGGTATGTGGGGATTACTAATTGAATTCTACATCGAATTTTATGTATATTACCGATTTGATTTGATTTTATAATATAATATTGGAATGCATGTAAAGGATACCATTGAGGATGAGGTGGATTGGAAGCCTGGAATTATTTATAAAACTCATTGGTTGGCAATTCAGTATGAAATATTAATTGGATTGCTACGTTATGATTCCAGTTGATGATGAGATGTTTAGAAAGACATGTCAGTTGAGCTAGCCATGGTCTTCAACTCTATGAGTGGAGAAAAAAGTTTTTCTAAATATTAAACATGCTTTACATTATATCTTATTAAATGTCTTTGCAAAAATCAATCACGTTTTCATTATTATTATAGTATTATGTGAAATTTCATAAAATATTTAATGATGTTATTATACTTAGAATGAGATTTCAAAAGGAAAATAGTTATGTTATTACGATAAGAATTTTTATAAAAACATGTTATGTTACATTGTGAAAATTTTATGAAAGCATGTTATGTTACATTATAAAAATGTTATGAAAGCATGTTATGTTATGAAATTCTTACGAAAGCATAATATGTTATGTTATGAAATTCTTATGAAAGTATGATATGTTATATTATAAAATTTTTACGAAAGCATATTATAAGAATTATTTTAAAACCATAATAAGTACACATGTTATTATTACCTGTTCCACACTTTTGTGATGTGTACAATAGTGTAAGAATACATTATGTGATTACCCACTCTACACTATTGTGATCCTTTTCATGCTGTGAGACTACGTTATGTATAGGCCTTTGGACCCATCATTATCCACACATAGGCTTTGAGTCGTGTATGGTGGTGATAGCCTTTGGGGCTTTGCTCTACTCCTGTATGACTATGTTATGTTATGTGCTGAGAAGTATGCTTGTACATCGAGATTACTCTATACATGTGGGCTACTACTCAGTGGTACTATAGGTGGATTTTATAATGATTCTTTAGATAAAATGATTATCATGATCTAGTATTTTAAAAATTTTACGATGATTCTTGACATGAAATGATTTCAACAATATTATCAGTATTTCATGATAAGAAGTTTTTGGTATTATTTAAGTAAAGAAAAATGTTTGTGAATCTTATTCAAAATTTTCCAGCATTTTAAATTATATCTATGCATTATCAAATTCAACAGATTTTCAAAAATAAATAATATAGAATAGTGTGTATGTGTATATATATATTTGCGAACTTTTCCACTCACTGAGTTAGCAGTTTATATATTTTCTAACTTTTTTTTTAAAGAAAGGATCAAGCTTGAGCATCTATTGGATTGCCTGTAGAGTTCTAAGCCCGCCATCATTGTATTGATCATTTTTTTAACATAGGTGCTTGATCATGGTTGAAAACTAAATTTTCACAAGTCATTGTTTCGACATCATTTAAACTTTGAGCAATTATATATCTGCGCATGCATTTTAGTGTTGATGATTGTTTTGAATTTAAATATGTTGAAAAATTTTCCAATTTCATCTCTTGGTGATGAGATAATTTATTGAAGGAAAAAGCATATCTATTTTATTTTATATGATTTGCATAGGTGAAGTGGTTTATATTTTTAGGTTGGATATATCCAATTTGTAATAAAACTTGCTAAAAGTTTTACGAAATCATTTTAGGCCAAAAGTTTATGTAGTTTCAAGCCAAGTTTTCAGTTTGCCTTGACAGTGAGTCCAGGTCAAACTGATATTCATCATCAACGCAGACCACGTGTCAGATCTAGTAGGATGGCTTGGGACGTAGCGTGTCACACTTCTGGCTCCTTGCTATGTAGTTAAGAATTTTCGGCCCATTCCTTTTTAGGAAATCTTCCAAATTTAAGAGAATTTTTACAAGCCTGTATGTTCAACGTCTGAAATAGAAAATTGCTTCTTATATAAACGACTGCATGAGTTTCGAGTTTTGCCCAAAATCCCTGCAGCTTGGCTGCTTTTGATTTCCTGCAACTTTGAACGTGATAGGCAATATCACAAGTCTTGACTAGATATCTGGGTGGATAGTTGGTTTGTTGATCTTCATTTTCTTGATCTAATTCTATACGTTTCTCTTGTCCTCTGCTTGTTATTTCATGATGATGATGAATCATGTTAATTTGGAGATTTTCTTCTCTTTAGCTGGACAAAATGACCAGAATCCAATTGGGGTATTTAATCAGCAGTTGATGAGAGAGCAAATGGTTAGACTCTGAGGAATTTAATTTCTTCTTCTTGGTTGCCTGTATCAATTAACATGGGTACCGATGTGGTAGTTGACGCCTCCGACCTTCTTCTCGCTACCGCTCACTTCATATTTGAAACAGTAGATGACGCCAGACAAGTTGTGGTGCAGAAGGACAACTTCAAGAATTTCTCATCGCACTTGGAAAATACTGCAATTTTACTTAGAGAATTGTCCTCATATGAAACTAAGAATTTTGAGAAGTTACAGTGTGCCATTGATGATCTTAAGCTGGAGATAAAATTTGCGAAGCGTCTAGCTAATGAATGCAGAGACCAGAACAAACTTTATCTCTTCTTAAATTGCCGGAAAATCATAGATGACATTGAGAAAACTAGTAAGAATATTAGCAGACTCATGACCCAATTAACTCTTGGATCTTTGGACGTTTCATCAGAAATAACTCAACAGCTAAGGAAACTGTGCAAGAATATGTTAGATACTGAATACAAACCAGCTGCTGTAGAGGAAGAAATTCTGCACAAGATTGAAAGAGGAATAGAAGAGAGGAACATTGATCGATCATATGCCAATGATTTGCTCCTTTGTATTGCTGAATCTGTTGGAATCTCAAGAGAGCAATCTGACATTAAGGTAGAATTTGAAAATTTTAAGCATGAAATGGACAACAGCGAATTAAGATCTGACGGGATGGAGGCTTTACGGATGGAACAGATTGCAATACTGCTTGGAGAAGCAGACATGCTTACGACTCCCAGAGAAAGAGAGACAAAGTACTTCAACAAACGCAACTCTTTGGGTCGTCAGATGTTGGAACCTCTCCAGTCATTTTATTGTCCAATAACTGGCGATGTTATGGTGGATCCAGTTGAGACTTCCTCTGGCCATTCTTTTGAGCGAACGGCAATCGAGAAGTGGTTAGAAGACGGAAATAACATTTGCCCATTAACAAAGACTCCCTTGAGTAAATCTGCACTACGGTCCAATAGAACTCTTCACCAATCCATTGAAGAGTGGAGAAATCGAAATACCCTGATTAGTATTGCTTCCATGAAACCCGAAATCCAGTCAAATGATGAGCATCAAGTACTTCATTGTTTGGAGAAGCTGCATGAGTTTTGCATATCGAGTGAGTTGCACCGCGAATGGATAGTAATGGAGGATTATATACCAATTATAACCCAGCTTCTGTGCACAAAAAGTCCTGAAATAAGAATACTTGCTTTAGCCATCCTTTACTACATTGCAAAGGATGCTGGTGATAAAAAGGTAGCATTTTTCTATCTTAGTTATTCTACACATATAAATATATATCTATTAAACCATAATAAGTTGTTGATTTCTTTGCAGGAAAGAATTGCAAAAGTAGATGACGGGATCAAATACATTGTTCGGTCTCTTGCACGTAAAATTGAAGAAAGCACAATGGCACTTAAGTTGCTTCTGGAATTATCAAAAGACAGTGTTGTTATGAATTTGATTGGGGATGTTCAGGGAGGCATACTTCTACTTGTAACTTTGGCAAATAGTGATGATGCTCAAGCTGCAAAATATGCACTCGAGGTTTTGGATAATCTTGCTATTTTAGAACAGAATGTTATACTGATGGCAAAGGCAAAATATTTTGAACCTCTGTTGAAGTGTCTTTGTGAAGGTAATATCCACAATATTATTGGGTGAAAATCGATAGTATATTCTCAACTTCTGCTGTTTGAGCGCGAATTAATTCCAAAAGATTCTGTTGTAGTCTTTTTTCCCCTTCCTTTTAACTGACTGCATAATTGGTAAACAGAATCTATAAGCACACAGATGATCATGGCAGACACATTGGCAGATATGGAGTTGACGGACCATGACAAGCTTGATCTATTTAAGAATGGAGCACTGAAGCCACTTCTTGATATGCTCATTCATGAAGGTGAAGAGTACAAGGCAGTAGCAGTTAAAGCCCTTGAGAATCTCTCAAGTGTAGCAGAAAATGGCCTACAGATGATTAGAGAAGGGGCTACACGACCACTGTTTGAACTTGTCTTTCATCATGCCATATCAGTACCAAAACTGCGTGAGCGGGTAGCAATAACTATCATGCACCTAGCTATAGCTACCACTGTCCAACGGGGTTCCCAGGAGCGCGTTTCACTTCTGGAATCTGGGGAGGATATTTTTAAACTCTTTTCACTTATTTCATTATCTGGACCTAATATGCAGCAAACACTACTCTGCATCTTTCAGGCACTATGCAAATCCCCTTCTGGTTTAAATGTCAGGACTACTTTGAGACAGGTAATCACCTTCATAACTAACTTCTCTCTCTTTCTTCCTTTCCAATTTTCATCCTACAAAGCCAGATATATGTCAAACAGTTCCAATTTTATGTAACTTTACGTTATTTTACCAGATCTCTGCTGTTAAAGTATTGGTCCAATTATGCGAACTTGATGACAATATCGTGAGGGCAAATGCAGTGCAATTGTTCCATTATCTTACAGAAGATGGTGAGCATAGCACCTTCTCAGAACACGTGAACAAGAGATGTATTGAGACATTGGTAAGGATCGTTAGATCTTCCCATAATGAGGATGAGATTGCTGCATCCATGGGCATAATCTCCAAACTTCCTCGAGATCTTCAGATGTCTCAACAACTATTAGACTCTGGTGCACTTGAAGTCATCTTTGATTGTCTCACAAGAAAAATTACTCATGCTTTACATAAGAAAGAAGTCACTGAAAGTGCTGCCCGAGCTCTTTGCCGGTTCACCGTCTCGACAAATCCCGTGTGGCAGAAAAAAGTAGCTGAAGCAGGCATTATTCCGATTCTGGTGAGTTTACTAACATCTGGAACTTCTCTAACTAAGGAAAACGTAGCTGTTTCGCTTAAGCAGTTTTCTCAAAGTTCCAACAACCTAAGCCCGCCAGTGAAAGGCACAGGACCATTCAGTTGTTGCTTTAAGTCTCCTGAAACTAGCTGTCCCCTACACCGTGGTATCTGTACTGTTGAGTCATCATTTTGCCTTTTGGAGGCTAATGCTGTGAAACCCCTTGTGATGGTACTTTCGGAGCCAGATTCTGGTGCGTGTGAAGCTTCATTGGATGTAATTTCGACCTTACTTGAGGGCGAAAAACTGCAGGACGGTGTTAAAGTTCTTGAGGAGGCTAATGGTGTGTTTCCCATTATTAAGCTGTTGAGTTCCTCGAGCCCCAGCCTGCAGGAAAAAGCTTTGGAGATTTTACAAAGGATTTTTAGACTTCTTGAATTCAAACAAAAATATAAGAATTCTGCTCAAATGTCATTAGTGGATATCACTCAGAGAGGAACAAGTAATGCAAAATCTTTGGCTGCTAAAATTCTAGCTCAACTGAATGTACTTAATGAACAGTCTTCGTTTTTTTAATTGACTGAAGTTGAATAACATGAAAACGCTTGTTTATTTCTCAAAATATAGTGCGAGCAAATTCTGTAGCATTTTATATAAATCAGAATTAAGTCTCAAAGCCTGATTAATCAAGATCTGGGTACCTGATGGGGCATAATACAAGTTTTGTTAGTGATGATTATGCTTTGTAGGTTGAAAATGACGATTAAGGCAGTAACTGTGAGTTATGTTTACACCCTTATGTGCTCTTTTATGTCTTTTAAAAGATTATCTCTTTATGGGCTACATTATGAATTGTGAGTGATGTTTACACCTCTTTATGTGCTCTTTTATGTGTTTTGAAAGAATATCTCTTTTATGAGTGTTACATTATGAATTGTGAACTTTTATGTAACATTTACAAAGTGAAATGAGTACAATGCTTTGATATGAGATGTTATGTATAAGATTATAAGATGATGTTATTACAAGTTCATGATAAGTACATGAAGTGTTAGAAGTCATGTATTTACTACATATGACATGTTGTCACTACAAGTATATCACAAACCCAAGTGATTTTTCTTGGATTGCACTAGTTATCTTACTCAACAAGTTAAGTTATGTTAAAATCATATTAACATGTCACTTATGTATTGGAAGTATCATGTACGGTATGTACTAGTTTAAGCTCATGATCATACTTAAAAGTTAAAGTTAAATTTTAAGTGCATATGCTAGAAGTTTAAGCATAATCCAATTCATGTTATTCTTATGATTATTATAAGCGTTCAGGGTTAGATCAACATATGACATGAAGTCATGTATTTACTACATATGACATGCCGTCATTACAAGTACATCACAAGCACAAAAGATTTTTCATAGATTACACTACTCATGAAAAATAATTGTTATGATGATATAATAAGTGAGATTATTGTGATATTTTAAAGTAAACTATTAGTATAATTATGTTTGTGAATGAAGAATTTTTCCTTCCAATGATATTGACGAAATTATGGAATTTAAATACTTTAAATAAAGTTGAGTTCCACTTTATATTTGTTGATTGTCCTTTTATTAAAAGGAAATGAGCAGAAATAATGTCTTAATTTTATGTTTTTGTACAATTATATTAACCAAGAGGTAATTTCACAAAATTTCACGGTTTTCTGAGTAATCTTGACACCATTTAAATTGCAGTATCTACACCTGCTTCTTAATAAATTACCTAATTGAAATGTAGTCTTGATACTTATAGAGTTAAAGTCTTTGTACCTGAACTAAATTACAAATATGTTTCTTTATCTAAACCTTAAAATGAAGTGAATTCAAATTGAGGTCACATTCTTGAACTAACACTTTTAGGATGTCATAATGGTTCGTACTTCAATTTAATTGTGTGAGAAAAAATTATTGAGTTATTTATTTACCTTTGATTGATCAAATGATGTAAACACTAGAAGTTATAAAAGATATGTGCGGTCATGTCATCGTTAATCCCTTAATTTACACTATTTTTATTGAACTGATATTTTTCCTTTTGGCATTCTTATCTTGAAGTCAATATATATATATATATATATAATACAATAGTTAGTGGGCACAGTTAGAATAATTTTTCCTGCCCATTTTGGTTGGCACAATTATAATTCTAATGTGCTTACATCATCGTACGTTATTAATCCCTTAATTTTTACTATTTTATTGAATTGATTTTTTTTTTTTGGCATTCCTATTTTAAATGACGTAATTTTTATTTTATACAATTGACTTGAATACATGAAATGGTGCAATTGCATATATGGAATGGTACGATTGCCGTGATTGAAGAAATGTGTATAACTTTTGCTTCCAGAATCTGTTTTCAGCCCATGACACCAACTTTTAGAGTAGCTCGGCGCAAGGAATTCAACTAGTCGCATTGTTGTTGCCGATTTCATTTTTTACTCAAATTATGTTGCGTTCTTCGGTTTTGAGCCATTTCTTTACTTTACGTTTTAGTTTTTTTTCTTGTTTTGGATATTTTTGTGGGCTTGATCCATATGGGGTATGTAGACCTTTTAAGCAACTTATTTATTTAACTTTTCATTCATTATATAGTTCCAGGTTTCACTTGAATATAAAGAATTGTATTCTTTTCTTGAGTTGAATCCCTATTATGTATGTTTTCACGTGAGCTTAGTTGAGTATAGTTTTCGTTCGAAAGATATCGTTGACTCATTCCTACATAAGGCTCTTCCGATCTTTTATTTTTCTTATTCAACTTAGTATGTATTAGTATCTAAAAACTTTTTGTAGGAGCTCTATCTATGCAGCGCACATGTGGAAATCTAGTATATATTAATTATTTAGTTTGTACTTTTCTGTGTTTCAAAATTCGCCAACATTTGAAGACACGCATGATGTCAATTTATAAGATTGTATATAAATATGACCCATGTATGAGAAAACACGTGAAGATACCATTATAAGATTTAAGTTTGGTATTGTTGTAATAGAGAAATAGTCAGCTTCTGCTGTGTTAAAAAAGAAGCAACTCTTACAACAATAGTAAAGTATTATTTAGAAATTATATCTATTTTAAAAGAATGATGATATTTATCTAGATTAAAAATTCGTGTATAATTGATATCGTTATATTGAAAGATGGGTAAAGATTTATAAAGATATTAAGTATATTTATTTATTTAATGACCAATAAAAAAATGATAATTATACTAAAAATCAGTCTTTAATTTAGATAAATAGCATCATTCATTTTAAAAACAACTTTTAAGTGTTTGGTAATACCAAATCTCTTCTTGTTGTATTAAAATATAATCTATATTTATAAGACTAACTAAGTGGTAGGTTAATCTTTCCGGCCTAAAACTGACATTCTAAGAGAATTAGGAATCTGATGTCATGATGATGTCAAGGTGATATTGCTGATGTCTCATTTATTTTTCTATTTTTATTTTCGTTCACCTTAATAATAATTTGTATATTTATAATACTAACTAAATTGTGAGTTAATTTTTCCCGCATACAACTGGCATCCTAAGTGAATTAGGAATCTGATGTTATGATGATGTCAAACTGATATCGCTAATATCTCATTTTTTGTTTGTTTGTATTTTCATTCACCCTAATAAATAAGTAGTGGGTTAATTTTTTAATTTTGCATAGTAATTTTTAATAATCTATTTATCTGTTTACCTTAATGTTTTTTTTTTATTTTTAAGATTTTGTTTACTATATATTTTAATTTTGCATTGTAATTTTTAATCATCTTCCAGTTGTTGATGCGGAACTTTTGGCATTTAGAGATGCTTTAAATTTCGATTAACTAAGTAAGTGTATCAATCAAATTCTTAATTATCTTTTTACTTGTGTTTAACTAGGTAAGTGCAGCAATCAAATTCGTAGTTATTTCTTTCTTTTTATATTTGAATAATCAAATCAACCTTCATGCTGCCTAATCAGGTATGTATATAAGCATATATATATTGCACACATACATTTGCCAACAATCGATCAATTAACATAGATTATCAATTTTAGAAGCAGTTGGACATATTATTCTTTTAATTAATTTTTAGTTCGAGTGATCTGGTTGATGAACGTATATCTCTTTTATTTTTTATTATTTAATTAATTGTTTGCTTCATTTTATTTTAGAGATGTATATGTATTTCCCGTACAACGCATGGGTAGATTAGCTAGTAATTACTTAAAAGGACATTTTCGATTAATTCTTCATTTGAACAAATGTATAGTTGTTTTTTTTTTTTTTTTTTTGGCACTAGTTCTAGTATACAATTTCATTGTACAATTATTTTTTCATGTTTAAATTTTTTTTTTTTAAAGAATTCTCATGTGTAACTTACTAATATTAAATTTCATAAATTACAAACTGTATAAATTAAAAGTATAATATACACAAATTAAAATTAAATCTATTTAATTTATTTGATGTCCATCATCATTAACATACAACATTCTGATGGTAGTATTTCTCTTTCTGATGGAATGAATATCTTTAAAAAAAAAAACAACGTTCAATTTCTCCATTTTTTAAAATATAATAATAAAAACAAATAAATATAAAGTATACATGATTAATTCTATAAGAAAATTTATTTAGATAACATGAAACTTTTATACCTAAGAATGTCAAAATTAAAATTTTCTAAATAAAAAGTTGAAAAACAAATTAAAAACAGAATATGAGAATGTACTTTTTTGCTGGTTCTCAAATTCTATTCTACAAGAAGCAGATTCTTCCATAAATAGTTTTTTAAAATTTAATAAACAGCAAAACCGCTTTTATTTCTTTTAGAAGTAAAAGCATGATTCTAACAGTAATCCCAAACTTAACCTAAATAATGCCTCTCTCTCTCTCTCTCTCTCTCTCTCTCTCTCTAACAATTTAAGATATAGTTATAAATACCCTTTCAAAAAAAAAAAAAAAAAGATTTGTGATAATAAATAAACGAAGTGATTTTTATGCATAACCATTAACCACCCTACTCGAACTCAAGCGAGTGATGATGAAATAATTATAACAATAAATAAATGCTACTCCCGTCCCACAAAGATAGTTTAATAGGTATTTTTATGAATATTAAGAATTAGTAGGTAATGTGGTTAGAACATTTAATTTTACCTTATTTTTCTACATATACTCTTGTGTCATTAATTGTTTAAAATATTTTCAATACATAGGTAGTAGTTGAATAACAATAATTAATTATGGACACATGTGGAAATGAAATATTGAATACATGAAATGGCGTAGCCAGCACGGAAGGAAGGGGGGAGCCAGAACGAAAACTCAAAAAAGGTCATATATAAATATGAATTTTTGAAAATACTAAAAAAACTCAAGTGTATTACAAAATAGTGTTCAATAACTCAAAACTTAAAAGTAAACTGAACGCTATGATTTTTTACATTATTTCATTATCTAAAGTCTAAATTTTATTACTTCAATCATAATTTTTATTCAACTCAACCAATATAAATCAATTAGCATTTACATTATATCATTATTCAAAGTCTAAATTCTAAATCATATCAAGTCATGATGGTTTTAAAAATTTTAGTTCTAGCTTTGTTTTGAGGCTTTTGTTTCTTCTTGGGCCAAATTTATTGTCCCCCAAGCTCAAGTCATTGCCCCAGCCCAACTTCAAATAGACTTGGGCCCAAAACTTAAATTTTTTTTTTTAATTTTTTCCTTGGCTGTGGGCTGAGACAGGGGTGGGCCGGGGCCCAGTATGGCCCCCCTTTGTCTCCGCCAGTGAATACATATTTAATATGGTAAATAAATTATCTTTTTTAGATAGACGAAAATGAAATAATAGACTATCTTTGTGGAACAGAGGTAGTAGTAAATATCTTGTCAGCGCTATCGCATAAATTAAAGAGTTGTCGGTCATACTCTTAATTATTACTAATATATCTTCATATATTTGTTGTAAATTATTAAATTATATTGTGAATGACTAATGTACACTAAAAACTCTAAACTTGTATTTACAAATAGGGGTCTTTTGGTTTTCATAATTATATACATTCATGAGTTTTCTTGCCAACTTTTTTTGTGTTTTTCTTTTCTTTCTTCCTAGTTTATAACCTGCTATATAACATTTTATCAACACGATAACTCTAAAAATTTTTCTATTGATTAATTAATCACACGTCGCTTCAAGTGTAAAAATTCTTGTCATCACACTAAACCCGCAGCTATTTTTTTTTCTTTGAGTTGGATCAACCAGCACCATTTGCTAATTTATTTTATTTTATTCCATTTGATACGTGGAATAGTCGTCCAATTTAATGGTTTAATTGCTTCAAATATGTATCATTGTGGTGGATTTTTAAGATAACTTAGCGTGCTATGACTCGATTATCCATTCATATCTTTATGTGTCTATAATATGGAGGGCCAATATCCAGTTCAAGGGCGGAGACAGGGGGCCTTCCTGGGCCCTAGCCCAGGGCTGTCTCAGCCCAAACGCCTGTAGAAATTAAAAAAAAAATCTTTTTTTAAAGGCCGGCCCAGGGGACTTGTTATTTGGGCTCGGGGGCTAAATGGCTAAATGGGCTAGGGAGTTTGAGTAAAAAATAAAAAAACTAAAGAAAGAGTCCAGCCCAAATCCTAAACAAACTAATGGAATGGAACGGCTGAAGGCAGATTGGCAGAACCACAGAAGATTTGAGGCAGCGACCGAGAGCGGGTGCAGGCAGCAGCGATCGAGACGCGGCGTCCAGTCGAGGCGGCTGAGACGAGCGTCGGTCGCCGACGGATAAGTTGTGGGCGGCGGATTCATTTTTATTGTAGCTTTAATCAGGTTTTATATCTAGCCCTAATTCCTAAATCCTAGAATTGATTTTGCCCTAATATAAGCAAATAATCAAATTACCTCTAATCTCTAGATTTATATGGAATTTAAGACTTATATATTAGATATATATAGGTTGAGAATGGTTGAATATTTGAATTTCATATTTATATTTGAATATTAGATATAAGATATTCATATTTCATATTATGACTCATATATGGTTGAATAAGATTATGCAGGCCATAACTTGTGGGTACTTACATATGGTTAGGATCAAGATTTATTTTGTTTATTTCTTGATTGGGCCATTGACCATCTGTTTTTTTAATTTGTCACCATTGCCCATCTGTTCGACCGGGGATGTATTTGGCTGTGAAAAATATTAATCACATTGTTCAATTATTCAAAACTACACATAAAACATCCACTTATTATTGTTTAAACCAAAAAAGAAAAAAAGAGTTTATTTGAGTTAAAATTTTTTGGATGAAGATGGTCCATTTTTGCCTTTTTGTTTTATTCTACAATCCATGAAAGCATTTGTATGACTTTTTTTTTT
>CAVNYN010271516.1:0-22912 GCA_963692815.1 Nyctanthes arbor-tristis | reverse complement strand
AACAAGCAAATCATCCTGACACAGAATTTCTGATCTGTCTAGTGACATTGGAAGAATTCAAAATACTAAACTAGCCTGGCCTAGTGTAGAAATGGCAGTTCTATTCTGAGAAGTATGGACACCACCATTGATGCAGTGTTAGATTCACTAATCGAGATGATGATGCTTCTTTTCCAGAGGAAAATGACGACTCTCAATACTAGCTGCTAATACACTACATACAATGCAAGCAATTTAGACATTTATGATATTGGAAATGAATTTCGGGCCAGTGTGGAATTGATACACTCAAAATCATGTCTCACTCAAACTCATTTTCAATTACACATTCACACATTCTTTCAAAAGATCGCTTTTCACAAAATCAAAATCATAACCCCCTTAGTATTTTTTTTTCTATCTCTCTTTAAAGAACGAACTTGAAAATGAAATCTAGCAAACTCCCGACTAGCTTAATAGCACTACTGCATTACAACTGAGACGAGGGTAGATGATGAGATGCAGATGGAGTCCCAGGTTTCTCTTGGGTGAAATATGTAAAAGAGCAAGTATAGCATTTTGGACTATGAATAAGTAGCTCGCGATGAAACATATGTGACTTGGACTATGCATAAGTAGCTTGCGTTGGAACCTATGTGATTGGGAAATATGTATAGACATTACAAAGGTAGGATTTGATAAGGGATCCACTTATTTAGTTGGTCTGTACACCACTTGGAAACCCGATATGAGTGTGTAAAGAACATCTTTTCCCATTTCTGACTGTTAAAGTTGATCAAACTGAAAATAAGTATTACATATATTGAAAAACAAAGCACTATAGAAATAAAAATTTAAAAGATGAAAAATTTAATGTTGCTCGGATCATATTGTCTTCAACACATCATTGTGAGTTAATTATTCGAATGCCACTGTACTTTCAAAAAGTTATCTCAAATGCCATTGTACTTTAAAACTTATCCAAAATGCCACTGTACTTCTAAAAAGTTATCTCAAATGCCATTGTATTTTAAAACTCACCTGATATGCTATTGAACTTGTAAAAGTGTTATCCCGTTTGCCACTTGATTTAAAAAATGTAACTGAATTGCTAACAAAATTTTCCACGTGGCATCTTAATTGTTATTTTTTAAACCGGGTGTTGACCGAGTGGCAAATGAGATAACATTTTCACGAGTTTAGTGGTATATAAGGAGAGTTTTATAAAACTTTATAAAGTTTTAGTGCCATTGCACTTTATAAAACTTTCTTCATATGCCACTAAACTCGTGAAAATATTATCTCATTTGCCATTCCGTAAATACTCGGTTAAAAAAATAATGGTAAAGATGCCACGTGGTAAATTCTGTTAGCCATGTCATCAAGTGCGTTACATTTTTAACGGGGGTGGCAAATGGGATAACACTTTCACAAGTTTAGTTGCATATCAGGTGAGTTTTAAAGTAAAGTGGCATTTGAGATAATTTTTTAAAAGTACAGTGGTATTTCAGGTAAGTTTTAAAGTACAATGGCATTTGAGATAATTTTTTAAAAGTACAGTGGCATTTCGGGTAATTAACTCCATCATTGTTGTACCTTTATTAACAAATTACTTTTTATTCCGTGCTTTTTGGGTTCTTTCTCCATTGTCCCTAATATGTAATGCATTTGGAATAGATACCCCCTTTCCTGGATTTTACACTGAACGGTTAGGAGATCCAATTTCCGTACCTTGCAAGATATAAAAAGTTCTATGAAGATGGGATAAGAACTTGCTTCAGTTGCTGTATTTTTGATATATTTGAAGATTGAACCATATGAATTACATGGAATTACAAAAGTAATATAAGCATTCAAAAGGCTTTTCTCCCTCCCAACGGTCTCCCCACTTATTCGAGTCCCTTGCTACATCGAGATGAATGCTATCACCCCTTATAGTTAGTTACTTGGACTTTATACTAAATTGCTATCTCACCCCTTTCCTATTTAAACTAACAGACTGGTGATACCTATCCCTTGGTGGGTGTCTAGAGGATATGGACTCCTACCCTTTTGTGTCTCTATATGATGTCATGTGTTGGTTCTAACAGTACCTTGAAATGTTAATCGGGAGACCGTGTGCTCTAGACTGAGAAGATTGTAGAAATGATGTACTTCCGCTTCTCATTTTTTGCTTAGAATAACATCCAACAAGTCTTAGATTGTTTAAATGGTTGTCATGTAATGCAAATAAAATAGAACTTCCTTCCTGACTCCACTTGTACAGTTTGCTCTATAGTCGGTTTCAATATTATCAGTATCATTGTGGTGTGGTTTTTTAACTTTCAATTTACTTGCGTCTACTTCAAGTCTCATCTTTAATTTTACTTGCCCTTATTGTCATACTGAGATATTTCTTCTTGCAGCATAAAGCTCCTTTTATAGAGGAGCTTGAAGAACAAATGCAAAAGCTTCATGAAAAACGCGCAGCAGCCATCGTAAAAAGAAGAGATGCTGATAATGCTGATGAAATGTCAGAACTGGAACCTGCCGTAATTGCCGCAAGGGCAGCATTTAGTAAAGGAGGAAGCAATTTGGCGATACTATCAGCAGCCACGACTGCTGCTCAGGCTGCTTCGGCTAATGTAAGGGCATTAAAAGATTTACCTGTTGAGCTAGACGAGTTTGGTAGAGACATCAATCTGCAAAAGCGAATGGATATAATGAGAAGGGCAGAAGCTCGGCAACGTAGGAGAGCCAAAGCTGATTCTAAGAGAATGTCAGCCATGGACATTGATACTCCAGATCAGCAGATGGAAGGAGAATCAAGCACTGATGAAAGTGACAGTGAGAATGCAGCATATGAATCAACCCGCAATGAGTTACTTCAGGTAGCTGAAAAGGTTTTCAGTGATGCAGCTGAGGAATATTCTCAACTTTCCTTTGTTATTGAAAGGTTTGAGAAATGGAAGAAAGATTATGCGCCAAGCTATCGTGATGCTTATATGTCACTAAGTATTCCGGCTATTTTCTCCCCCTATGTAAGGGTGGAGCTTCTGAAGTGGGATCCACTTCACGATGATGCAGACTTCATAGATATGAAATGGTATGTACCCAGATTATTTCTGTCAACATGGTATAGGAAGGACTTCACGCTGGTGCCCTTCTTGCCTTACAGTCTAGTAACATCTAGAAAGGTCAAAAGGACAGGCGTGAGCATATAAGTTGCAGAAAAAGTACAACACTTTCACACTTGTGGTTTGATATTTATTTCTTTTTTCACTCATTATGCAGTTTGATAAATAGTTCTAAAATTAGCTTCAGCACCTAAGCTAGCTGCTGCTTGCTTAATCATTTTAGTGTTCGAGCTTGGAACTTAATAAGTAGTTAAATTATCAATTGATCGACAAAATTCCTGGAAGAGTTAACTCTAGTAGCCATTATTGAATTACATTATCATTTATTTACGAGTCTGCTTATATATGGTTGTATTTGTGTGCATCTTGTCATATTGTATTACATGTTGACTTTAGGTAGATGACTGTTGGTAAAACAAAATTCACACACTTTTTTGCACTTTTTCTAGTTGGCTTTGACGGTTATGTATGATTTTTGGTAGTTATTGGGATCAAGAGTATGCTTGTTATAAATGTTCCAGTGGTCTCAATGGTCATTGTGTATTAGTCATTAATGATTGAGGAAACTACATGTAATTCAGCTTGTATATGATTCTATTGTTGGTAACACTGAATATGCTACCAAAAATAGCTGATACAGCCTGTTAGCCTGTTTGTGTTTGTTGTGATAATGTGTATGGCTCTCGATGCATTCCAGGCATTCCTTGTTATTCAACTATGGTCTTCATGAAGATGAAAGTAAAATCAGCCCAGATGATGATGCCGATGCTGATGCAAACCTTATTCCTGAATTGGTGGGAAAACTAGCTATTCCTATTTTACACCATCAATTAGCTTTCTGTTGGGATATTCTTAGTATCCGTGAAACAAAGTATGCAGTTTCTGCAATGAACTTGGTCTTCAGATATGTCGATCTTTCCAACTCCGATCTTGGGAAGTTGGTAGCTGTGCTTCGTGATCGTTTGACTGATGCTGTGGCTAATTTGATGGTAGTGTTGCTAGACCCTTTAGCCATACTTTTCTCCTTGGTTATAGTTGGACGATTATGACCATAGCATACAAGTATCATCTAAACAATTCTTTGTTGTACGACTTCAAATATTCAGATCCCAACATGGAGCCCACTTGAAATGAAGGCTGTGCCAAATGCAGCACGAGTTGCAGCTTATCGGTTTGGTACATCTGTCCGTTTGATGAGAAACATATGCTTATGGAATAAAATTCTTGCAATGCCTGTCCTCGAAAAACTTGCTCTAGATGATCTTTTGTGTGGCAAGGTTCTTCCTCATCTTCGCAGTATTCAATCTGATGTTCATGATGCAATCACAAGGACTGAGAAAATTGTTGCATCTTTATATGGGGTCTGGGCTGGTCCAAGTGTTGCTGGGGATCGCAGGTATGCCCCAAGACTTTCCATAAATATACTGGGTCATGCACTGAATACATTTCTCTTACTCTATTGAATGTATGTACTTATTTATTTTGTTTTGCTTTTTTGGTGGCGTATTTAATTTCTAGCACATTTACCCTGACTTTTGATTTGTTAGCCCTGGAAGTTCTTTTTGACGAAAAACTTTGACCATTTAAAGTCAACATATCAATAAATGATCCCATGCCTTAATTTTTGATAATATACTAAGATAAAAAACTGTATATGAAATTAAAAATAAAAATTATTTGTCATTTTTCCCCTTGAAACCTATCCCCAATCCTAAGTTCTTAAATAGGTTGTCTGGAGGTGTTTGTCTGGTAGAAAAGATAGAAAAGGGGGATAAATGATGAATGATCACAAAATGAAATTGTCAATTAGAAAACATAGTGGGATTGGGACGTGTTTAATATTCATTGGCTTGTAAAGTAGTGGACAGAGAAATTAAAATATAGCGAGTGAGAGTGAATAGATATGTCTACTACACCCCCTACATCTGGAGGCAGTGCGGTAGACATCACTTTTTCCAATGACAAGTCATCATTTTCAGAAATGTGGAAAATAATTTAACGTAATCCACAAGCCATTGGAAGATGCTTTGAGCTGGTGGTAATGTTTTATGTCTGTATGATATATATTTTAATTGTCTTTTGTCACTAAATTGAAGGAATGGTGATCATTTTATAGAATTTTGGCATTTTAGGGTCAAATTAGGATTTTTAGTGATAACATTTCAAATATTACTGTCAGACTTGCTAGAAATTAAAGGCTTATGATCCTTAATTAGGTTTTGCTTTAACCCCAAAGAGGGTCCTTATATTGTGACGTGTACATGTGGGACCAGTCAAATATGTAGATGCGATTGGTTTGACAAGATTTTGTTTTTAAATAGAAATGGAATGTGAACATGGGCTTATATTATGAATTAATCTGATGCTCAAATTCTTTTGATTTTCACTCCTTTTCCCTTCTCGCTCTTTACATGACATCACACGTTCCCCTGATAAATTAATGTTTCATGTGGGCGAATAATTTCACCTACGTCTTTGCCACGTATTCTGTGTAATATCACCTTAAAATCACTTTCAGAAAATGTTTTATCAAACAAGGGTTTATTTTCTTCCTTGTTTAGTTATTTTTCCCTCCAAATTAATGTTGACATTCATATGGAGAATGAATTTATTCAAAGTAATTGAGGATTGGAAGTTATGCTCTGAGTGCACGGACACAATGTTTTCGTCTACAAAATATACTTGAATTTGATTACAACATGTATGAATAAGATTCCTTGTGTGTTGCGGTTAATCTTATCTAGTTTGTGGAAGTTGCCTTTTTCAATAAAGAATTGTTTTCAAGAGGTCGTGCAAGTGTATGTAGCTGCCTTATTCTGGATTTTATTTTCATGCATCTTTTAGTCTTCATCAAAGCATCAAAGGAAATGTCTATTTTAATATTCAATTTGACTTGATCGAAACCTTTACGACCGAACTTCATATTTTACACAGCGTAGGACCTGCTATGCTATATACATGATGTATTTTCCCATGCTTCGGTTAAAACTTTGTTCTATGAGTCTGTTGCTCACTAGTTTCTTTTGAAGATCTTTTCATCACATGGTTTATTTAGCAGCATCATTATGCTATGCACTTATATTCATTTGTCAAGCAATTATATTTTACTTCAATATGCAATATCCATGAGACTGAGCACTTTTGTCTTTTATTTCCTAAGGAAAAGGGTTTAGTTCTATCCTGGTAGAAAACTTCCCTCCTTCATGTAGAAATTTTCTTGATTACCCTGCTTAGCTTGCCATTTGTATGCGACCAACCAAAGGAATGTGAATTACCCTAGTGATGCCTAGTGACATATCTGATGAAAACTAGTAATACAAGGGCTAGTTTGCCAGTATGATGGATGAGGGCTGATGGGGCTGTAATGGAATAATTAAATACTGTTGGGGGAAATAACGAAACAGTCTATTAAGGGAATATGATTTCTCCAGGCTCTGGAAGTATATATAGATATGTAATTTGAATGGAAAACTCAATTATCGATTCTAAGATTAAATCCAATAGAATATTATGTCAAAATTAAGTTAAGAAAGTTCCAAACCTGAACCTTAGCAGAAGTGGAGAACTGTTTGCATACTATTACTTTCTCCTCCTTTTTCAAATTTGAATTTGGTCGAACCAGTCACATCCACAACTATTGGGACCCACCTACACTATTGTTCTATCATTCAACTCCACTCATTCTCTCAATTATTTGACATAAAAGTGCATTTTTATGTGAATGCAAACACATGCGCTCGTGATGGAGGAGGAAAATTTCTGGTTTCTTCTAGTATAATTCCAAGAAGGCAACTTCAAAAATGTACTTTATTTATGAAATGGGTATTCTATGGTTTTCCTTACTGAAAAGAGTTCATGATTGTTAACCAAAAGAAAGAGATCCTTGGATTGTTTATTAATAATGTCTCGGATTATTTTTCTGTTGAAACAAACACTTCTTGCAAAATCTAATCAAATCTTTTGGTTTCCTGCACATAGTCCAAAACTCCAACCCCTGGTGGATTACTTGATGTTGATTGGCAAGTCTCTGGAGAAGAAGTTTGCATCTGGAGGAATGGAAGCTGAAACTGGTAAACTCATTAGACGGTTGAAGAAGATGCTGGTTGAGCTGAACGATTACGATAACGCACGAGCATTGTCTAGAACCTTTAATCTTAAGGAGGCACTCTGATCTTTGATCTCTGCATCTGATCAATTCTGAGTTTTCCAATTTCAGAATTTGCGCCAGCACAAGTTTGAGCAGTATTGTACACTTATAGAACATTACAACAAATCTTTTTTATATGGCAGTACGTGACATGTACCTTGTATGTGATTTTGTGCACCAATTTTATTATAGGATATATTCTGCTATAATAATGCGTTTCTTTTCTTGTAGTTTTTTAAAGGAAAAAAATATTTAAAAACAAAAATCAGTCCAGGCAGCTTGAATTTCAAAAAATAAAGCAATGCACTGTGTACACTTTTGCTTAGTGAGATAACTCAAACATTAGAACAAGAGGATTGAAACTTAAAACCGCTGTATGTTTACAGGTATTGTACGTCGTGAAGACCATCTTGCAGATGCCCAAAAACAATATACAGAGTTATTCACGAGGTGGCACATATGAGTGAGATATTTAACTTTACATGAAAAATTTTGAGAAGACATTTCAACGGCTAGATGGCTTGATAAAACTGCATTCAACCATCGGAAAATGCCTCTCTTGCTAGAGAACTGTGACAGCAGTTCATGTGGAGTTCCTGGCTGGCACCAAGTAAAATCTATACATCATATACAGGCAAACGCTCCTCAATGTATACACGGCAGATGGGGCACTTCTTGCACTTCTCACAACATGAGCTGAGTGAACACAAGTACAAAGAGACAATCAGTCATTTTGAACCAATGTAGAGTCATTAAAGTGAGTTGATAAGAGTACGAGTCAATAAACTAAAAACAAGACGAAGTCACGTGTTCAATATCCGATTCAACCCGAAATTTGGGAGTAGAAATTGGAAAACAGAGAGGAACAAAGTTTAATCCCTTGAAAAGCACAATAAAGAATTGAAGATCATGTTCTACAATGTGATCTAAAGGTTTGCATTCCCTAACCGGCGCCTTCTCCTCGTATCTGAATCAAGAGTCTTCGGAGCACATAACTTGCTTCATAATGAATTATGTTTCAGAATTTTACCCATTCTATTTCAGTTTACCAGCTATGACTTTATAAAATTATCAAACCGTTTACAGCAACTCATCAGCCCTCAACAATATCCCCATCCTCCACCCCAACCCATAAACAGAAATCAAAATAGAGAAGGGGGAAAAAACCACATATAAATATCTCGACTATTTTTACATCTATATACATATACATCAGTCTCATAACAGAGAAGAATAGGAAAGACGATGGAAGTTGCTTATTATATTAAGCAAAATAGTGTACGCTCATCAGAATCCAACTAAAAATGGTATGTGGAAAGAAATAATGACAAAGATAGTATTCAGATATAGAGTACCTGCAAAGAACCTGCAAAGAGCGTGATGCCTACATGGAAGCAGTACCGTATTTATCTGTTCGCCAAAGCAAACCCTACACAGAACCTTTTCCTAATAAAACAGGAGACTATGTCAGCAATAATAAAAGGTGCCAAAGCTGTTGGTAAAGCATCGAACAAACACGTTAAACACTAGTACTGTTTCTGCAGTAACTACTACATCACAACATTGACTGACTATAAATCAAGATAGAATGTAAGAAATAAGGACTCCACCATATCAAAGTCAATTTTAACAAACACTACCAAGTGTTGTTTTGTTCTCAGCTGGAGAAGGATTCTTACATACAAATGCTGAACCATATGTATGAAGGGATGCCCTTCTCTTCCTTCCTTTAATGAACAAATGGATCAACATCAATGCAAGAAAGAAATGCTGAAAAGACCGTGCTTTGACTTGAGTTTCTTTTCATACACAAACGTAAATGATATGCAATTATACTTGAATTAACTCATTGGTCAAGTTCATGGGCCCAAGAAATACACAAGCCAGTAATAGAAACTCATGACTTCCCATATAGAGAAGCAGAGGTTTTTTCCCCATTGGGTTTATCTTTACATAACGGTCAAGACTTACCAAATAGAGGAAGCAAAAGAGAATTTTCCCTAGGTTTATCTTCAGATAGCTGTACTCAGTACTCATTAATGGCCATATAAAATGTAATGTAGTGCTCATAATAGTTGACAAAAATCATTATGAGTGCTTGTGCATGTTCATTGTCAAAATTACTAATGCTACTTGATTCTCTGAATCATGAAATTATTCATATATAAATGGTTCCTACCACAATCCATTCTCCACCCTTAATCCCATTCCCACATATTCATTATACTTTAAAAAATAAGAAGAAATTAGGGGATTGTTGATTTGCTGCATTTGGGGATATGGATTTCGGTGCAAATTAGTTAGACCTACTGATTTCTCTCCTGGGTGGAAAAGAATAAAACAGATTCAGTCTATAGCTGAGTCAACTATTGCTTGGAGGGTGGGTTATGGTAAAATATCAAAATTTGGTATTATAAATGGTAGGAGGAAGGCCCGTCTCGTGTTGTTAAACTTGACAGTGATGTAGCAGAATATATCACTGAGGGATTTGGGACATTCAGAAGTTGAGGCAAATTATTCCCAAAACTGTTCTGCCAGTGATTGTTCAGATCCCTATTATCCAAGAGGAAGACAAAATCTACTGGGTTGATGAATCTTCTGGAAAATTTTCTTAATCTCCTGGCCTTCCTAAATTAAGAAA
Source organism: Nyctanthes arbor-tristis (assembly GCA_963692815.1). Taxonomy (NCBI): domain Eukaryota; kingdom Viridiplantae; phylum Streptophyta; class Magnoliopsida; order Lamiales; family Oleaceae; genus Nyctanthes; species Nyctanthes arbor-tristis. Next base: position 13,029 of record CAVNYN010271516.1, on the reverse strand, counting down.
AGTTCACTGGTCACATAAATCATTTCAGTTTCTTGGCACAAAAAGCTTCCTGTGAAGAATTTCTGTATTCAACTGGAGATTGTGGAAGGGTTGAGTTTCAGTTGATGACAGAATTAAACATAGTTATAGGCTTGGAGTACGTTTACCATCAAAATGTCAGTGTTGCTGCCATGAAGAAAATATTTCTCTTTGTAAAAGGAAAGATTGTTGAAGAAGTATAGAATTATTTGTGCTGATCAAGTGTATCCCTTTCTTAGTATTTTGGTTTCTATGGATTGACAGAAATAAATCTAAGTATGATGGGAGGCCAATGAGCATGGTTAGAGTAGTTAAAGCTACTGAAAGGATGATTAAGTTGATTCAAATGGCTGAGTTTAAATACACTGAAGCATCAGTCAGAATTGAAATGGTTAAGGCCTGAGCTATATCCTTTATTAAATCTAAGGATCACACTTTGCTCGGAGGAATGGCATATCAGTGATGCATATTTGGCGTGAGAGCAATAACGCAGCTGATTGGTTGGCAAATTTGGGTCACTCAGCGCAAGGGTGAAGATTTATCATTTAAGGGATCTTGACTGTGAATTTCATGGAATAATTAAATAGGATCAAATAGGAGTTCTTTATCGTAGACAAGTCAGCTTATATGAGAAAGGATGAGGTCTTGCTTACTGAGTTCTTTTTTAGTTTTATTAAGTTGTAAGTGTGATGTAATTAGTATACATGCATGCATAAACATTGTTTTGATGTTCAGTAATTGTAATTTTCATTGAGGTAAGGCTCATCATGCCCCCCTCCAGAAATTTTATTAGTTTTTTTTTTGGATGAAATGAAGTGTATCTCGGACTGGGATTTTCGAGCTGAGATACTTCCCAAAAAGGGGGAAAAAGAACTCTTACAAATCTAAAATTTCTTAACAAGTATTGAAAATGGACTTTCAGCCTTTCTTGTTTCAAATAAGAATTTTGGCTCAATTTCAGGAACTTCTGACACTATCAAGAGTTATAAAAAACCATGCAGTGGTTTTCAAAATATGAAGACTAGGCGAGAGCAACTATGATCACACTTGTTGCTTTTTGGGAATTTTTGATGAAGTTTTTTTTAAATTTAAAACACTAAATGATGTTTGATGTGATATTTTATTGTTAGAGGAGTGCTATTTATACATACAAGGTGTACAAACTTTGTACAAACACCTCTGAATTTACACAAACCACAAAAAATTGTCATTTCAAGGATTTCAAGGAAGATAGGGTTAGGGAGGTGTGTACACCTTGTAGAAACACTAAAAACAAGGAAAACAAATCCTTTTTTCCTTAAATTACACTCAAAACAAGAAATTGAAAATGAATTCAAAACTCCAACTTAAAACTAAAACAGGAAGAGGACACGCCCTTACATTTTGGAGTGTTTCAAATTCATCCTGGCTGATCTTTGAGATCTCACTTTGTTCAGCAAGTGCAGCTTGAAGTCTCCATATCTGAGAAATTTGATTCACACATTAAATGAGTTGAGCTATTTGAACAAAAAGAGATACAAAAAGTTAGAACACATGGCAGGTTCTAGTTTTTCAACACATAACATCACCTTTTCATCAATGGTAATGACACGGGCCACATATTCATCTTGTTACACTTCTTGTCTACTTATTTGTCAAAATAGAATTATTCTACATGAAATACTTGGTCATGATTATATCAAGCCTAGAATTCAGATCATTGCTCATACGAGGATTACAAGGAGGAACTGAAAAAAAGGCTGCAAATTCTCTATGCAACAAGAATTGCAATATACTCACCTCATTAGCAAGATCTGCTTTGGGCATTTTCTTTACAGTATCAGGTGAAAATGTATTGTAGCTGTTAACAAAACCAAGAAAAAAAAAATGTGTATCAGCCAATTGTATAAGCACAATCATGCATGCTTGTTCAGTAAACCATTGCACAGTCTGGTAATGTTATAGCTCTAGAGCTGTAAGAGCAGCTTTAATACTTACCTAAACATATTGGGTACGTTGCAATGGATATATCAATTGTTTTATTTTTCAACAAAGAAATAATTTGGAACTCAACAAATAAAGATCTGAGAGCAGTGTGTCCACTAAGCTGAATAGAGCCCGGTGCACTGCACAGACATGATAAATGGCCCAAAATCTTCACCATTGATAGAATTGACTTTGCTAACAAATGTTCTCTCATGTTTTTCCTTTCAATCTTCAAACTTTCTGCCAAACACTAAGGTCCATGAAGGAATAAAGTAAAAAAGGAAAAAGGAAAGACACCAATTACCCTCTTGTGTCTTTTGAAGCGGATTCATTTTCGCTTACTCTTTACTTCAGCACATTAAAATTCAAGTTCACATCATTTGACCATACATCGCAAACATCTATTGTTATTTGAAACTTGTTTGGTAAATTAAGAAAAGACCATTCTGGATTTTGTGGACTAAGTTCTCTATTTAAAGTCTGAAACCCGGGTCTACTTCCGTAAACAGAGAGTTTTCTAACCTTTACTAGCCACTAAAAGTTGAAGGATACAACAATTGGTTCTCATTCTTTTGCAATACCCAACATATGTAGGTGAACTTGGCATTTGTCCGACATCAACATGTTTGCTTCGATGACAATATTTTAGGTGCGATTTTGAAAAATTTTAATCCCATCTGAAAGATATATTTTCCCTTGGGCCCCTTTACTTTCCGGAGAAAATTATGAATTAAAATTAGACTTGAGTTTTGGATGGCATCAATTTTACCTGTAAATTTAGCACCGACACGATGCATCCCCAACTACCAAAATTTTTGGGGACTGCATGAACATTACATAATGACCTAGCCATTTTATATACTGATATAACTGAAAAAATTGTATCTAAACATCAAAATTTGGAGAACTGACCCTGATTCCCTGGCATAGTATAATAGAGCTTGCTCCTCTCGACTTCCTTCATCAATTGACCACCAACCAAGGAACCTGATATGTGATGTAAAGCACAAGAATTACAAACAAAGACCACTCAATTTTGAAGGAGTACAGGATCCTCCTGTGGCAAATCAATAATCATTACCTTGATCCATGATGCAAGAAATCAAAATAATCACGGGTGCTTTGTGATATTGAAAATTGGCTTCCCATATTCTCTTCATGGTGTACAAAAAGAATGATTTTCTCTGCAAACCTATATATGGCAAACAACAGTCCAGCTCCTTGCAGCAAGAGAAGGGGAGAAAACAAAACCGGAATTGGAATATTTTTAGCACCAGGTGGGGTTCCCTGGAATATAAAATATAATATGAATTCAATTCTTAAGCTACATATTAGCATCTAAATTAGAGATTGTCATATTTAAATATACCTCTAAGTACATGAACAACATCACTTGAAAACCAATAAAGGGTATCTTCATCACATGCCCACCAATGTCTTGAAAACTGCATACTGCATTCTGTTGATGATCTTCATCCATTGATGCCATTATACTGCTACTTGAGCTAAAATATCTAATACTTGTTGTTGATGAACCCACTCTTGTAAGATTTGGACGTCTGTGAATTGCAGGATTGTACCACTTTGTGCAAATAAGGAAGGCAAAGCACTCAGCAACACTGGAAAGTTAATGCTATTGTTTCAGCATGCTATGCGGAACCTTGAAATAGAAATAAATACAAATAATTAAAAAGAAAATCTGACATACCCATAGTTGATAAATAGATCCCACCAACCAAGAGCAGCAACATCACCTATGTATAATAGCAAAATGGACAAGGGTGGAACACAAGATCACATCGTGACAAAGAACAAATATGATCTCGTACATATTTTTATACAAAATTATTGACCTACCAACCAACAGAAACTAAAAATTTCAACATGCATTTCTTCACTTAAAAAAAGGCACATGTCCCGTAAAAATATGAACGTTCATTCTATTTTAAGTTTTGTCTTGATATATCATTCTCAAATATCAAGTTAAGAAGATAAACCAAAATATTTTAAGCTGCTACATTAGCATTTTCTTATAACAAATTATAAAACCAACACGAATCTGTATGAAATGTGGCGTCAAAAATTTACTTGAACTATTGATCATGGGAGGGAAAAAAATTTGTCTGGAGAAGTGTTACATGTTCTGTTTTCAGGCCATGTGGCTTCAACCATCTTATCAACTTTACTTGCATGGGAAGCAGAAGCATATCATCTCTTCAAGCATTGAGTTAGATCGGAAGAGCGTCGTGGATTAGCTACTTATTCATTTTCCATAGCAAGGTAATATTATTTAGTTGACAGCAAATTTTTGGGTTTTAGCATGACATGATAGCAGAATGTTAAAATCTTCATTGAAGAAAGGCATAGAGATTTAAATGACATAGGTTTCCACGTTATCTTTAAACTTCATATACATCAAGAACAGCTAGTGTCCATGTATTATGCGTACTGTGTGGAGACTACATTCATAAAATTTTAACCACTTCATAATTGAAGGGGCTGTCAATGGGAAGCATAGTTGAACATTTCTTATTGTTCTTTCATTCTTTGATAGTAAAAAAGGATTGTGTTGATGTTTGGACCTCGGCTGGTGAAGCTATACTTGATTTAGTCCGAAAAATCGAAGGACAGTTGATCTTCGGAGACCTGACGTAACTGGTAAGGAACCTTTAGGTATGCTTAAGAGAACGTAAATAATGCTGATATATGCCAATTGTTTGTAGTGAAGTACCAGGCATCACTGAGTCATTCTGAAGACCTTTTTTTATTTTGAAGGTGCTGAGATAGGAAAAGGGGTTCAAGTTTTTCTTTTGCTGCTTTCTATTGATATCAAGGATTATACAAAATCTATGCGGGACAAACTTCTAAATTCTTGATTATGGAAACTCTATGAAAAATAAGAAATCGCTTCACTTCCCACCAGGCACATAAAACCATTTTGTTTTCTTTTGTTTTTGGTCATATCATTACTATTTCATTTTCTTTCCATCTTCACGTCTTAAATTGTGCTTGTCTTATTCCATCTTGTTAAGTAGCTGTATGTTAACAGAATCACACATGTATTGATGTCTCAATATAGCAATAAGTTGAACTTACGGCACAGCTTCAGAAGCGTAAATGTTGTTGCGGCAATGAAGAACACCATAGAGATTGCAACCCAAAAGTGCTGAGAGATAGATAAATTCATGTAATTTAATGTCAGGAAAAACACAAAATGAAACAATAAACATAGAATTTGTTGCAAATTTAATCAAGCATAAGCATAATGAGTAATTGTGAATTTGAGCTTCTGTTTTCATTATGAATTCTTCACATCTTTCGTTATAACCAAAAACATTGATACGAATTAAAAGGACAAAATCCACATGTGTGGATGTGGAAAAGAGAGATTCTAACCGCCATATAATATCATTAGAGAAAACAGAAACCAAGGAGCCAAGCTTCACACTTTTTAATCGAGAAAAGGGGATTGGAAATTTTAAAGCTATAAAAACAGCTTTCGTTTGTAGCTTATCAAAGGGACAATAAGAAGCCCAAGTTCTCCATATTGTTGTTAGCAAGTGTTGACTGAGCAATGTACATGGACTCAAAACATTATCATCTTAATTTTGACAATTGCTCTTTGAAAGAATGAAACAACTAATTACACAAAGACTTAAAGGAAAGAAAGAAATTTACAGGAAGAGTCTCCCATATAGCCTCATCACTGATGCACTCTTCATCTCCAGGCATAAGGGCCCTACACATCCTATTAATAGAAAAACACTTTAAAAACTCACCATCACAGTCAAAAGTATTTGATAGTTAGAATGATGCTTTGTTATTCAGGCAGAGCTTCAAACTCAAAAGTCAATGAAAGTTGGGGATCAAAATGGATAATACGACAAGAAGTCTTACCTAACGTTATCAACCAATATCGTTGCTTCTAATGCCAGCAAAGGCACAAATACTATCTTCAAATTTACATCTGGCCATCCATCACATAAATTAACTAAACATTTTGGTAAGATAAATCAATGATGAGTGTGGTATTAAAACAAGTAATATAGATTTATCAAGTGGCACTCCTTTGATTCTTCAACTCATTACTCATCACTCATCAGACTACTATCATGCAGGAGTTACGATGTTTACCATATCTTCCCTCAAGGTGCACGCAGAGTAGTAGCTCAAAAGCAATGAGTAGTGGTGTAGCCACAATCGCATGAAATGGAGCCCACTGTTCATGGAAGAGTGCAAGTTATCTTTCAATAATACCTTATGGAAAAGTTATCATTTTAGACTACAAAATGCTCAACCGTCCAGTAAGCTAGTTCTATTAAAAATCAGCAATATATTTTTATCATACATGGCGACCATGAGGCATTGATGGAGCAGGTAAGGAGAATCTACCCCTAGCCACAACTGCATGAAATAACCAGAGAGGAGAAAATATCAACCTACAAAAGTAGAGCAGATGAAGTGTCAACTTAACTGATATGCTTATGTCAGCATAAAGGAAATTGAGCACTCATGGAAGTTAGTATGGTCGAACGACATAAGTTGATACAAAAGCTTTGAGATGTTATATCTTCATAACAAAAATAAACAAAGACTATTGATCAGCAAATAATCTCATAACACCAACTACAATAACATGATTGCATGTTAAACAATACACTAAAGTATTTTGTTTAAAATAGATACATTTGACTTTCCCAATTTGATCAGGGGCATATACCCACCAGTGTGACAACAGACATTGGAAAATAGCATTTATCATTCAGTGCTCCAATCAACAATATATTTCTAAATTACTAAATTGGAAATTGATTTAGAAAAGTTCAAATACAATAATAATTTACTAGTGCAATATTGAAATTTGAAACAGCCACCAAGAAAATACTCCATCCCAGGTGTTGATGAAGTGCCAACCAAATAAACGGCTAATCCAAGTTCAACTGATGCCAGAAAATTAGAAACATCAAATGGACAAATAACTCCCGATTTTGCCTACAAGTTTGAGGCAAATGCAGTAGATAAGAGTAACCTAAGCTGTCTATGGTCTATAAACAACTTAAGCTATGTCTATGGTCTATAAACTGAGAAATCCTACCATGGATAAGTTCCATATGAGCAATGAAACAAATATGTCCATAGAATCAGCAGAAACTTCTCAAATTACACATGCAATACTTTTTTATCACTTTAAGCATTTAGCTTTTAATATCCTATCTGCCTTGTGGTAAAGTGGCTTTTCATTGTAATTGGCAGGAGATTGAGAACAGAAAATAACACTAAATTTCAAATAACAAACACCATAACAAGGTCACCCATGGGGAAAACCAAAAGACTAGTTCTTTGCCTACTCCATCGCAATTTGCAAATCCAATTGGATGTTTGGATCTGTCAGATACTGGCCAGACTCAACCAGGATTTCTTTTTCTTGACTGTCACAAGTATCAAAGAAAAATTGAATTGGTATGTAATATAAATCAAAAACATATTACACTAAACAAACGGAGAATCTATCTGGTACTTCCGGACCTTTAACACTTATAACACTCCAATGTTTCTCTGTGAAGACCCAGAAATAATGACAGTATCTTGCCATGTAAAAGAATAAATGGCACTCCTCTCAAATGTTATACCAGCAATACTAGGTCAAAAAGTAAGTGGCAAGAAAATGAAGAAAACGGTTGCAAACTGTTAAGAACTAAAGAAAAGATGGCACAAATTTATTGCAGATCAGTCATTTTGATCGCTTTAGGGATGCATAACAGGGAATAAGATAAAAGGGTAAACTATAAAATTGAGAATATATGCTTTTATCCCACCTCAGCTTCTTGGGCGGGATGATACTGAGAGCTGACCACACAAACTTAAGGATTTTCAAGGTTTCCATCAGGTAAATGATTAGCTTGTACCCCGTTTCAGGGATTGTGCCAGGTATGAATTAAGCATATTGATTGGTATTTCTTTCACCTAGGTATTAATCTGTTTCCCCTTCTCTAAGTCCTACACTCATGTTGTGGAATCTCACCCTCCTGAAAGAAAAGAATAAATATCTAAGAATTGTAACACACTGACATCCAACTACACTTAATGGAGAATCAAAATGCATTCATCTACATTCATCTATGTCATGTCCCCTAACAGAAGCATGGTTTCATGTTTACCCATAAGCCCCATTTAGATAGAAAGTCCATCTTACAAGTCTTAGGTAAATATCTGATGTCATCTACAATTCAAACCCAAACGAGTTTTCCAAAATCTAACAAAGGAAACAAGATTCAGATGAATATAAATGTGCAAGAAAATTGATACCCATTGTACCAGTACTGTGACAACCATAAGAAAGTCTTGCCCCAGCTAGTTACAAATTCATGAATTGAAAGACACACGATTAACCATCCTTATCTATTCAGTCCCTCAATGCCATTATTTTCTTTCCCCCCATTTTCCCTTTTCAATTTTATGCTTTCTCAGTTGCCTTGGGCTCACAGCATTCTCAACTCGAAGGCAACTTGCCTTGTGCTCACTGCATGGCGTGTACAGAAACTAGTAAAACCCCCCATAGGCTTAGGCAAAACATAACAGTGTGTTTAAAAAATAATCAAATACAAAATTCAATAGTATCTGTCACAGTGGCATTCTAATAAACCCTTAACCACACTCAACACATAAAAAGCCTGAAAGCAACACATTATCTGATACAGCTTGAAAGCAACAACATATCAAAACACCTACATGTATGGATAATAGAAGGCATCATAATTAATTAACATTCAGGTAAGAGAAGAGGCTTAATGCCAGGAAGTTTCACAACCTAAGAACCAAAAAAAATAACTAAGAAACTATAAGGCTTTACCGTAAAAGAAAGAAAATTCATCCAATTTCAGAAAAAGAAAATCCAATATTTGCTTTCTCAATTTGAGTAACATTGAACCATACCACTAAATCGAACAAAATTTCTTTAATCTTCAGTTTTGATCTCTTGCAAACCAGAACAACCCCCGGGGCCCAACCAAAAATAAAATAAAAATAAAAATAAAAGAAGGAAATAAAAGAAAAGAAAAAAGCACAGAGAGAAGAATTAAATACCACCAAGAGTAATTTACTGTATGATTAAGCTGGAGAACCAGAAACAGAGCAAAAGAAAAAAGCAGCCCATGAGCCACCACCGCTTGCAGAGCCTTGAAAATTCTCCTCCAACTTATCACCATCTTCAGATAAAGCAAACTTCAAATGCACCCAGTAATGATTAATTATAAAATTGTACAGGGAAAATGTTGGGAGAGAAATTCAGCGGAGAATAATCTTTGTTATTAAGACAACAAATTTTAGCAACTGGTGGGTCATCCACTTCTTGCAGTTAAGTATTCATGCGAATGTCGCTATTGCTTTAACGTTTGTTGGCCGCTCCTAAAGCTTGCTTAAAGGTCGGAAATGCCATTGTCTTTTGAGGTAATTACTTGTTCGGGCTCAAGCTATACAAGAATAGTGCAAGTAAGTCATCTACTTTTACATTATAGCAACTGGATCCCTAGTTGTTTTTATCTTTTGTTGGTAGTTAAGCTAGCATCACCCTATGGGCTTGTTTCAGAAGGTTTATAAAATAAGAGGAATAAATGAGTTTTCACTTCAAAATTTGATGATATTCTTCATCAACTGTATGCTCGTGAGTTACTTCAGAATTTGTTAATATAAAGATTAAACTTTCAATTTACTAGGGTATATGTGATAATGATTTTTATTTTTTTCATAACTTACATTATGACAACAGAGAAAGTGAGCCATGCTGTAATCTTTGACTAAAACATTCATTTTTATTTCAAAAGTTTGAAATGAACTTAGTAATATATGCACTCATTTGAGATGGAGCAACTTCCAAGTGTGCAGAGATCCACTGTGACTAAATTAGTTACAACTTTCATGATTATTTGTTCTAGTTATTAACATATTGGCATTTTGTATTATTGTTAATAATGAAAATTAAAAGCGTCTTTAGAGGCAGAGCCAACACTCAATAGTATAGTGTACCCAAAAATGTTGTTTGGGGGTGGGGGTGTCTTTTCTTTTCTTTTTAAATTGAAATTGTTCATAATGAACAGCTATGTAAGGGAGTATGTTGTACGGAGAAACTATGACAATTAGTATAGCATGAGAAAGGCTCAATAATTATTAGGGATACAATCTGCGCTAATAAGGAGCTTTTCGTGCAATTTGAAAACTAAAAACAAACAAATTTTCAGCAATTTTGATTAGGGAAACAAACAAATGGGATCTGATTTTTACTATTTCATGGTTGTTTGGCTAAAGTTGATGAGCTACTTACTCTATATTGTAAAAGACGAGGATCAACACTGCAAATTTTCCTCGTATTCATCGAAAGCAAGACAACTGAGGATATTTTTGTCATTTAGGATTTTCTTGCGTCTCCTACTTTTTTACAGGTTGGATATTTAATTGAAGTTCTTTGTTTCCCCAGGCTAGGCCGCTAGGCGTTGACATTGAAATAAAAGCCAATGAAAGAGAAACAAAATACGACGCTTTATTTAATTGAAAGGTTCGTGGAAATGATTCTTATTAACTTGATGAATAATACCATTTGTATTTAAATGATGATGATGATGATCTCAATTATATGCATTGTTCAAAATGATATGTTTGAGTAACACAAATTGTACCACAATAATTAGATATTCCCATTTTGAGAAGGAGATTTTGAGTTTGATTTTGAACAACACAAACCGCTTCTCTAATTTCCTTCCTCTTGTATTTAAATGATGATGATGATGATCTCAATTATATGCATTGTTCAAAATGATATGTTTGAGTAACACAAATTGTACCACAATAATTAGATATTCCCATTTTGAGAAGGAGATTTTGAGTTTGATTTTGAACAACACAAACCGCTTCTCTAATTTCCTTCCTCTTGTATTTAAATGATGATGATGATGATCTCAATTATATGCATTGTTCAAAATGATATGTTTGAGTAACACAAATTGTACCACAATAATTAGATATTCCCATTTTGAGAAGGAGATTTTGAGTTTGATTTTGAACAACACAAACCGCTTCTCTAATTTCCTTCCTCTTGTATTTAAATGATGATGATGATGATCTCAATTATATGCATTGTTCAAAATGATATGTTTGAGTAACACAAATTGTACCACAATAATTAGATATTCCCATTTTGAGAAGGAGATTTTGAGTTTGATTTTGAACAACACAAACCGCTTCTCTAATTTCCTTCCTCTTGTATTTAAATGATGATGATGATGATCTCAATTATATGCATTGTTCAAAATGATATGTTTGAGTAACACAAATTGTACCACAATAATTAGATATTCCCATTTTGAGAAGGAGATTTTGAGTTTGATTTTGAACAACACAAACCGCTTCTCTAATTTCCTTCCTCTTTCCTGTATCCCCCTCCTATCAAAATGATGAGCTTGATAAAATGGATTATAATACTATATATATCTTTTCACTTGTATAATTTAACTTTGATGTAATGTTACATGAATAACGTTATTTTCCTTTAAAAAGAAATGGTTTTATGAAAAGAAATGGTGAAGATTTATGTATTACAAATAATTTTTATAAAATACGTGGATGTGATTACTTGACCAGATTATATTTCTAAATATAAATAATTTGTAAACATAGGGCTTTAGAAAAACGCTTTTCGTGCTATCTTGATCAAGTCTTCCTCATTCCTCGATTTTGAAGGCAAAATTGGACTAAATAATAACCAAATTCTTAAAAGTTCTAATAAAGATGGACTTGAAGTTCAAACTTAAAATTTTTTATTTTAATCATATGTCTAGGTCACTTTATTAACATTATACTGTTTAGTCTTGTGTTTACTTACGAAGGGATAGCTGTTGTCAATATAAATGTTACCTATGTGATGGTGTTATGCGCGGATGAGTTAGTATTACAATCTTAGAAATTTCAGAGGTGTGGCATCATTATATAGATGATAGGGTGGTGATGAGTAATTAAAACATGTTTATTTTAGATAGAATATGTTATTCTTGCAATATATTATAGCCATATGTGATTCGAAGAGGTATTACATTGGTTAAGTTCTCACGTTTTAAGTAAAAGGTCATGGGTTCGAATCATACATGTCCTTCTCCTATATTCCTTTATATTAAAAAAAAAATAGCCATACATTTCGGAGGTTGTATTCAATTGAGACTTTTAAAGACTTTTTTAAGTATGAGACTTTTATGGATTTTATGAGATTTGTCTGGATTTATTGGGATTCCAGGAATATTTAGCTGAAATTTTTTAAACTTTCATAAAAAACATTTTCTGATACTTTCACAAACTTTGGAAGACTTTTTTCAAACTTTCTTACGATCATTTTTTTTTTTGAAATTGTGCAAATTATAATATTATCATAAATAACCTTTTTTTGTAAATACATGAGGTTAATAAATTTTGTAAATTTTTGTAAATTTCTGTAAATTTTTTATTAGAAAAATTTTGTAAATACACGAGGTTAATAAATTAATAATAATTAGAAAAACAAATCGCTAAGTATTATTAGAGTACAGAAGAAAGAATTTCATATAATGACATTGTAAATGATGTAAGAAACAAATTTCTTTGTTGACATTGAATTGTATATACTGTAATTAGGAAAAAAATTCTAATTAATAATTAATAATACATATCAGAAAACTCTATGACATATGATTGAACAATTGAATTGGTGAATAATTGTTAATTCCAAGATAATTAATAGTAATTGTTAACAATTGTTAACATGGATGCAAATTGTAAAGTGAACAATTGTTAATTCCAATACAAAAAGTTAATTCCAAGATAATACATACCAAAAAACCTATGACTTTAAATACATAAAGTTAATAATACATATCGTTCGTTTTCTCCACTTTCGTGTCTTTTTCCCTTCTTCATATCACGTTCAAGACTCTCATGTATGTGAGAAGGATTTGTAGTGGGATTTGCTATTTATATCTTCTAGGGGTGGGCGTCGGACGGGTCGGGTCGGGTTTGGTCTCAACCCGAACC
>CAVNYN010271513.1:0-40922 GCA_963692815.1 Nyctanthes arbor-tristis | reverse complement strand
CGACGCTCTTCCGATCTTGTTTCATGCCTGAAAAAAAGGAAGTTAACACTTTAAAACAAAAAAAAAAAAAAGAATACTTTTCCATAGGTATATCGAATAAATTTGGTCGACTACATGAATTATCGGGCACACCGAGCGCTTCTGGGTAACTTTCGAATAGTCAAAAGCAGAAACGCTTCTATGAGAAGTTGAAGCTCTCCCAAAGAGGCTCTGTATCCATGAGGTGACGTCTCGTATAGAATTCAATGGAAGGGAACGTTCCGACAAAAGGATATCGGCGTTCAATATCAGAATAATGATGAGAAGAAACTAAAATGCAAAGGTCATGGAGAACTTACTTGACATAGAGCTGAAGGAGAGGAATATCAGCACCATAAACATCATTCTTTTGCTTGACTTGAAGATGGCCCAAAAGGCCACCATCAGGGGACTTTTCGATGGAGATTAAACGGTAGCCATTGCCAATTTTGGCTGAAGAGACAAAATCAACTGTAACTAAACACAGAAAGAAGAATAGTAGAGAAAATCTATGAAGTGAAGAAGTGAGCAACATGATGATAATATCCAAGAATAGAGACAATTGGGTACTGAGTTTAAGGGGTTGGGTATATAATTACAGAAAGAGGGCAGCCACAAAGGCTTAGGGTGCATGTGAACTGGAAAATTGTCACTTGCATGTGACCTTCTATGATGTTTTATTTGGTCCCACTTTTGGAACCTATTTTTGGGTTTCTATGTACTGTCTTTTGTTGATATTTTATGTATTCTCAGGATGTTTTTTGGCGTAGGTTTGTGTCTCTACTCTCTTGCAATTTGCTAACCCAATCTTCATTTGTCTTGCATTCATATCGAGGCGAGAAGCGGGGCCAGTTTTAGTTTTGTTAGCATTAAAGTCCTCAATGTCTAACCATAGATTGATTATTTTTATAAGTTTTTTGTTATGACATAATCAAAAGTCGATCAGCATACTAACCCCATGTAGGAGAAATCTATACTAGGATGATGAATAGGTTCAACAAGTACTAATAAGTTCACTATGATATTACTAATATCTAATGAGGAAAAATCATTAGATTTCTGAACACTATGATGAACTTATTCTCCTTATTATTCTTTTTAGAAGGAGAAATGATATTTGTACACACAAAGTGTACAATTCTTGTACACAACTTTTTGTATTTACTTAAATATATATTATAAGCATGTGTTTGAAGTTCTTTTTGTGCATTTTATGGTGTAGAATTTATAAAGAGAATGTGTATTGAGAATGTAAAAATGTGTGAAACGTGTGGTTGTAATTGAATAGTTATCAAATCAAATGTTAAATCAGTTATATGTAAAATTATAAATTAGAAAAAAAAAAGAGCAGATAAAGAGCTTCAAACACATGCTAATTAACATTATCTTCCATTTTCATATATAAATCATAGAAGTGGGTGTGTTCTCCCCTGAAACCGACCGGTTTGGTCGGCTTTAGACCCCGGAAAAACTTGAAAATCAAACCTTTTTGGGTAATCGGACAAATAACTGGTGGTGGTTGGTTCGTCAAAGATATGTCACTTACTAAATGGAGCATACATTTAATTTTTTATTTCCATGTTTTGTCCCTAATTAATCATTGACACCAACTACCACTGCAATTCAATATTAATGATACCGGAGGGTAAAAATGGAATATACATATGAAATTAATTGTCCCAACTATATTAACAACAATTTCTTCATTCGTGTGAAATTAACTAAACGTCTATTTTTGTGGGACGGGGCCAAATACATAATTAATCAATTTCTTAATTATTATGGTCAATTGTGAAAGCATATACTGTTACCGTTTCTGCAACCTTAAGAGACCGAATCATTTAGCAAAAAGAGAACCCCGTGTTCCTCTGCGTCTTGCGGGATAGGGACAGAATTAGAATTTTTATGTCCACTGCGTATTTCTTTCGGGTTTACAATTTCATTCATTTTTTTATTTTTAATTATTGCCCGATTTTTGTGAGCATACTAACTCAATCAGAATTTAAGTGAAAAGTGTTCATATCCATAAGGTTTTAAACAAGGAATGACTAACTTTGAGTT
Organism: Nyctanthes arbor-tristis; assembly: GCA_963692815.1. NCBI lineage: Eukaryota > Viridiplantae > Streptophyta > Magnoliopsida > Lamiales > Oleaceae > Nyctanthes > Nyctanthes arbor-tristis. The sequence continues at coordinate 38,843 of CAVNYN010271513.1, read as the reverse complement.
TCAAGGGGGTTAGAAAGACATGGGATCATTATCTTCAACTAGAGTGTGTCGTTAAAACAAAACAAGTACCCTAAATCTAAGCCTTGATATTTAATAAATTATATAAACAGTCAAACTGAAAATGAGCCTCTAATGAGTTTAACCACTCAAGAGTGGGAATGAATTTTATTTGGTCCTAAACGCAACAAGCTTGTACTTGGGACTTAAACGTATGAAAGGCCCAATTTCATTAACTTCTTCTTCTTCCCTTTTTTTTTTTTTTTCTTTTTTCCTCTGTTTGATGGTATCTGCATGAGAATGAGTTTATCAAATGTTTTTATTGTCACTACTTAATCCAGATTATTTAAATAAGCTTTTAGTTTGGGTAATTAGTGCATTTAATCTATTTTTGCAAATGGCCCTCAAACATTTGAAATGTATCAAAATGAAATCATCCAAACTGGTCGCTAATGCTTTGTTTGACAACCAAACTCATTAAAGATCATTTTATTTTTTAAATCTAATATTTAAAAACCCAAAAAAAAAAAGAAAAAAAAAAACTAATTGGAGGGGCTATTTTTTGAACTTACCAATACATAGGATGTAAAATAAAGAGAAATCAGGTGACCCCCCCCCCCCCCCAAGAAAGAAAAGCAAAGAGGCGGGTGACTGGGGATTTTGCTAGCCCATATCATAAGTAGGTCGGGTCGGGTCGGGTCCAATGGCCCAATAATCAACTCAAAACCTAGCAAAATCCACAGCCACCTGCCTCTTTGTTGTTCTTTCTATCAACTGATTTCTCTTCACTTTACATACCATCCTGGGCCATATCTTGGTAAGTTCAAAACACAGGCCCCGAGCAATTTTTTTCAAATATATTAGATCTAAAAATAAAATGATTTTTAATGAGTTTGGCCGTCAAACAAAGCATTAGCAACCAATTGGATGATTTCATTTTGGTACATTTCAAATGTTTGAGGGCCGTTTGCAAAAACAGATTAAATGCACTAATTGCGCCAAAATAAAAGCTTGTTAATTAAAATAAAGTGGATTAATTAAGTAGTAACAATAATTAGATTGAAAAATTCTAGGGGGGCATGAAAATGAGACATTATTAGGTGACATTCTTATGTGACACACTTGTATTGGATGATGAAAAAGTAGCCAAGTAATCATCAACCAATGAATGTGTGTCACATGAGAATGTCCCCTAATAATGTCCCCTTTTCATGTTCCCCTAAAATTGCTCAATTAAATTTGATAAACTCATTTTCATGGGAATACAATCTCACAGAGGAAAAAATGAAAATAATAACAACAACAACAACAATAACAACAACAACAAGAAGAAAAAGAAGAAGAAGTTCACGTAATTGGGCCTCTTAGATGTTTGGGCTGCAGGTACAAGCTTATTCCGCTTAGGAGTCAAATAAAGCTCATTCTTATTCTTTAGAGGTTAAACTCATTAGAGGCTAACTTTCAGTTTGATTATTTATATAATTTATTAAATATCAAGGCTTAGATAAACAGCTACTCGTTTTGTTTAAATAACGCACTTCAGTTGAAAGATTATGACCCCATGTCTTCTAAACCCCTTTGAAACTCGAAGTTGGTCATTTTAAAACCTTATGGATATGAAAACTTCTCGCTTAAATTCTGGTTTGAGTCGGCATGCTTACAAAATCGGGCAATAATTAAAAATAAAAAATTTAATAAAATCGTAAATATGAAAGAAATACGCAGTGGACGTAAAATTCTAAATCCGCACCTATCCGCGCCTAAATGATTCGGTTTCTTAAGGTTGCAGAAATGGTAAAGGTACTGGTGTGTGTCTATATAAAATAATTAAGAAGTTGATTAATTATGTATTTTCCCAAATAAGATACTAACTCCGTTTCAAAAGGATAGTCCTATTTCCTCATTCTCATAAATTATGAAAAGTTCATTTAATAATAGGGTGGTTATATTGACACCACATCTTTCTCTAACTACACCATATTTTAATTATACTCATCATCTTTTATGTTTCTAATTCTCTACACTTCAATCATTTACTTATTTTTGTCACATTTTTATTTTTAATATCTTGTTACCATGAAATCTTGTATCAAATGAATCTTGATTTTAAAAATTTCATTGTGGGAATTGCTTAACATTTCTAAATAAACTAAAATGTAATATCTAATTATACAACTATGTATTTTCATATAACTCTAAAGTATACAAATCAAAGTTTTTTAATCATTAAGAAAATAAGAGAATGGTAAAATTAAAATTTCGAGAATAAGATATAACAAAAACTTTTAGAGGCTTGAATACTATAAGAAACAAATATTATGGATGTTCACATTAATAAAAATATGGTGTGTTTAGTAAAATGATTATTGTATATATAACTAGCTTCAATAATATTGGAAAAATAAATTTTAACATAATCTACCTATTATATCTTTTGATTTATTAATTATTTCACTTTAATAATTCTATTTTTTTAATAACTATACACATTAAAGAAAGACGTATAAGAAAAATATATATTTCTACTATTTTTAAAAAGAAAATTGGACTATATTTTGATACGGACGAAAAAGGAAATATGAACCATCTTTTTAGGACGGAGGTAGTATTAATATATCATTAGTATTTGAACATCATGAAATAATCTTCTCTTGAAAATTACATTAAAAAAAAAAAACCTGAGTAGTTATTTTTTGATAGAGGCTAACCGGCTTGCTGTTCCAAACAGAGCATCCGGCCAAGGGGGACTGTTGGTGTCTCTATTCCAACATGTTTTTTTCTTGGTTAATGTTGTGTCCAACGATTAGTCCTAGGAAGTCACAGTAACCGTGCCTAGTACAGCGTATGTTTTCATCATAAGGGTTTGTCCGGCAAGAATTTATAAAAAAATAGGTTTATAAATATATTTAAAATTAAAATTATATATAGATGTTGATGTATAATTGTGGCATGTAGAGATAATGATTAAAATGATGTAAAAATTTACATCACATCAAATATGTGACTAAATGTAGTGTTATCATGTATCTAAAATTTAAAATTTATATTGATTTAGAAATAAGAGTGATTTTTAATTCCTTCCCAAACATGGTGTAAGTCTCTTTATCTGTAAGAAATTTAGAATCCGTTTGGATAAGTTGTGGGGGTAGAACTCTCAAGAGCTCTCTTCAACTCCAAAGAGTTCTGCTGCTAAATGTTACTATGAACTATGCAATGAGCAATGTTCTAAAAAACGTGAAGCGCGGAAAAGCGTCGACCTCAAGCTTCAAGCTTTACGAGTTTAATGCGCCTAACCGACGCTTAAGCGTTAAAAAATATTTTTCATTTTTTTATTTATTTTAACAAATCTAAAATTATTAAATATTTGAAATATGTATCCTAAATTGGATAATAAATGTAAAATCATAAATATTACATCTACTTTATAATTTTAATACTTTTATAATACAAGTTTGATATTTTTTAAAGGCAAAAGATGGACAATTCCTACTTTATTATCTATTTACAGGGATTAAGTATTGCAAAAATAATGTAATTATGAAAAATAAATAGCACTTACCACTTAAAATAAAAGAAAAAAACTCACTTCATACTTTTCACCTACAAGAAAACCATTTAAATAAATGAAAAGATGTATAAAAATTAATTCTCCACATGTATATATATATATATTTTATATAATAATATATATATGTTTTAACTTTTTGATTATTCCACATTGAAAGTTTTATAAAAAATACAACATGATTAGGGCCTATAAATAATATGGGTCTTTGTACAAGTGACTATGCAAAAGAAATTTTGTGAATTTTGAGGCAAATTAACAATTATTTTGGTCTTTATATTTAGTTTTAAATGATTGTCTCACATTGAAAGTTTTGTAAAAAAACCACATGAAAGGGGCTTATAAATAAGATAGGCCTCTGTGTAAGTGAATATGTAAAGAAAATTTTGTAGACTTTGAGGCAAATTAATATTTATCTTGGTCTTTTATGTTTAGCTTTAAAGTGTAAAAAGATACTTTAATCATATTTTTAAAGTGTAAGAAAAAAAATACCTCGCCTAGGCGGGAAAAAGCTCTCCTAGATGGTCAACAATTTTTGTTGGCCGTTTTTTTCCCGGCTTAGAGTCTAAGGGAGGTGTGGAGGCTCCGCTTTGCAACGCCGCATAGGCGTGTTTTTTAGAACACTGGCAATGAGTGCCATAAGGTATATATATTATTCCCAGCGAGTGCTTGTGTCTCTTTTTTTTTTTTTTTTTTTTTTTTTAACACATGATTTTCCATTCTTTTTCTCGTGACTATAATCTTTGATTTCTTATAGATAGACGCTTAACGATGAAAATATAGGCTGTACCATGTACAGTGACTTCCTAGGACTAATTAAACCAAGAAAATCACGTTGGAATAGAGGGACCAACACATGGTAAATGTTACTATGTTATTGGGTCGGTTTCCAATCCGTTTCATTTCATGAAAAAAAAAAAAAAAAAGACGAACGCAAGCACTCACTGGGAATGTTACCTTGTGGCACTCAGTCATTGCATAGTTTATAGTAACATTTCGCAGCAGAAAAGAGAGCTATTTCATGTTCCACTTTTTTCACTTCTACCAGAGCTCCTGCTTATTTCTTCTTTAATGACTTAGACTTTGGTTGGTAGGAGCCTTTGTAGGAAAATGACTAGAGAACGTCCGTGGAACTACATATTGGTACCCATTTAATTAGGCTACAAAGTTCAAGTTATTAATTAATATAAGATATTTATTTCCCTTATTTTTGTTATATATGTTTGAACTCGAGTGCGGTTGTGACCAATGTGTGCTCTGTGGAAGTAAGGGAGCACACGAGAATCTCCCGGTTTTTGGTCCTCAAATTTCTATATCTATGTAGTCTTTGTTATGAAGTCAAAATCAAGAGAGGAGATGCCAAGCTTAACCCTACAGACCAGGCATGGGTTGTAAGCACATGAAATGATGCACTTTATTTACTATTAGTTTTGGGACTCATGATTCATACATAGATTGGTGATGCAGGATCATACATTTGAATCTCAATCATAGCGATTGGGACTGTGTATCTGTTGCTTTACATAGGTCAAAATACCCAAACTAAGCATGTGTTTGAAGCTCTTTTTGTGCATTTTATGGTGTAGAATTTATAAAGAGAATGCGTTTTGGAAATGTAAAAAGGTGTGAAACGTGTGGTTGTAATTGAATAGTTATCAAATCAAATGTCAAATCGGTGGTAGGTAAAATTATAAATTGCAAAAAAAGAGAGCAAATAAAGAGCTTTAAACATATGCTAATTAACATTATCTTCCATTTTCATATATAAATCATAGAAGTTGGTGTGTTCTCCCCTGAAACCGACCGGTTTGGTCGGCTTTAGACCCCGGAAAAACTTGAAAATCAAACCTTTTTGGGGAACCGGACAAATAACTGGTGGTGGTTGGTTCGTGAAATTCCCAAATTGGTGGTGGTTGGTTCAGTTGTGGTCCGAGCCAAAAACTGAACTGGCCGACCGATGCCCACCCCTTATCAAACCACAGACTGTTCCAATAAACGCCTAGAGTATGGACATTTCCTGAACAAATGTTCTTAATAATATCAATCTTGGAATCATGTAGGGCTTGTTTGGTAAATTTTATTTTTGTAATTTATAAATTCACATACTATTAATTTGACAATTATTCAACAATCACTACACATTTCAAATTTCAATTAAATCTCCACCACTTACTTCCACTCATTATAAATTCCCTTTATAAATTGAGTTTATAAATATAACCAAACAGGTTCGTAGTTTTAATTCCTTTGCTGTTCATCCAAAGCAACATTAAATTGATCCTTGCGAGTGCAGCGCTTGAAGACAAACCTACAATTTAAACCAAAAGGGACAAAATTATTCATATATGTCAAAAGCAATTATAGAGAGACATATAAAAGTTATATTAATAAGTAACATTATTATGTGGTACACATCCAGTGGGTGATGATGACATCATTGTTTTTTCATTATCCAAGACAAGTGTGCCACATATATAATGACACTTATTCATATCTCATTTTCATATCTCTCTAGAATTTTTCATATGTCATTGATAAAGAAAATCAGATCAAAGATGATTTTCTTTGACCTGTGCTACTCAGTGAAATACGTAAACACAGATGTCACTAAACACGACTGGCCGCCCTAACAAAAATGACTCAACAAATGCACTCAAAGCACCCTATCGCTATGTATGACAAACAAATTATATACAGGGGATACAAGAAAGTAGAAACATCATTTGGGTATTTGCACAAATCGCTCTAATTCCATGCAGATTAACTCTCAATGTCTACTTAAAGGCCCGTTTGCTTAAGTTTATAAAGTAAATTTATAAAGAGAGATCGGTAAAGAGTGAAAATAAGTAGTGTAGATTTAATTAAAATTTAAAATATGTGGTGATTGTTGAGTAGTTATCAAATCAATGATAGGTAAATTTATAAATAGAAAAAATAAATAATGACAAACATGCTCTAAAATCCCTATAAAATATGCATTCCATACAAACCAAGCAAGTGATTCTCCTCGTACAAGTAAAATCCCTCTACAGCGCCACCCCACTACTACTGTCGAGCCAGGCTGTAGCTTGGGGACCACTCTATGCTGAGATTCTTTTCTGGATTTTTTTTTCTTGGGGGGAAACAGAGAAATTTATTTTTTCTTCTTTTTCGGATATTGATTATATATGTTTTCCTCAATTTCACATCTTGACTCCAAGAGTATGTGAATGACTAAATGCGGGAATGTGACTCCCACGTGGCAAGCTTTGATTAGATGAGACCTTCACAATTTGCCATGAAGAGAAGGGATTGAAAAATCTTTGCATTTGAGTGATGTTGGTAGGTCATGCGTGCTGACGTGTGCTCTTCCGATCTCTATCTCAATAGCTCGACTCCAATCTTTCAAATATTAGGAAGAAATTATTGGAAAATTCAAAAATATATGGGGCAAAAAAATCTATTTCAATTTAATTAGACTCTGTTTGAAAATCAACTGAAGATTATACAAGGGCATCCTACAAAAGAAAAAGAAAAATAGAAAAGAGAGCTGATTGATTTATGGACTTTATTCAATTCCCTTTTTCTTTTTTCTAATTTCTAAAACTAATTGGGCTGTTTCTTCGAAATGAGCATGTGGGGAGTGGTTTTTTGTGCTAAAATAGTTTTGATTTGGTGACAAGACAAGAATTATGAGATCTATAACCTAAGCTCTACTGGCAATTATTTCATGACAAGGAGATGAAACAACTCAACTGCATGTTTCTTGGTTCTCTCCATTTGTATTTACATTTGATAAAGTTGTCAGAGCATCCATGTTATAGTACTGTTAAATTAAATTGTTAGTAAAGTTATTAGTTAACAATTCAAAAATATAATTACATTGATAATGTGTAATAAAGTTGTTAAAAAGAATATTTTTAACAACTTATTAATTTTATTGTTAAAGTTAACAATAATTTTAACAACTCACATAGTCAATTATATTTATTTTATTTATTTTTTATATTATTTATAGGTTGAATTAATTTAATCATGGCTTACTTTTAACTTAAAATTGAATTATAAGGGTGAGTTTAACACCACGAATGTGTCAGATATCAATAGCTAGATTTAAAATTATTACGTGACAATTAAAAATTACTAAAATTCTATTTTATTATTTATGTGAATAGTTAAATCTAACAACGCTAACGTAGATGCTCTTCTATTACTCATTTGGCATCCAAGAAAACAACATTTCAACGCTTGACTAATTCTTCTAATATGAGTAAAAAGGCAAATATAAGTTCAAGTCACATCAAGAATGATGAACTCTTATTTCTGAAGGTCAATTAGGTAAAATCCTTTTGCACACGAATGAGCTTAGCTAACCCGAAACTTGACATCAAAAGAATTAAGTTTATGAGGCACAAACATTTTTTATCAATCAGACCGAAAGATTTTTACCTTTGTAGTGGGTTGTTTAATTTTGCAATAAAAAAATATATTTATAATAAATAATAAACGGGGTGGGTGGTTCCTTAGGTTTACCCTAAGGATAGTGATGGCTTAAAAATACATATATAAATTAATAAGCACTAACACAAGCCCGACTTTCATTTATTCTTCTAGTGTCAGAATATTAGTTCTTATCTCCTCCCAGACTCTGGCGGAAAATCAGTTTTTTTATATCGCAGCTGGTCACTAGGTGGGATGCCACCTCAGAGTACCCTCCCCTCCAAAGTCTGGGAAGAGATCATTTCCGGTCGGGGTATAGCCATTGTACTACCGATCTCCTCCTTGAAGGCCCTAACCACTTTTTCCATCTGCAAATTGGAACATGTCAAAAATAAATCACATTGAATAAATATAAAATAAATAATCAACATATAAAGTATTTGAGTTATTACTCTTAACAAAGTTGACTTATATCTTAGCTAAAAGTTTGTTCTTACAGGCAAAAATGACCAGTTAATAGGAAATATTACTTAATATAACTTTTTTCTATTGTCTAATGAACACCATAAGATGCCGGTCTTTTCAAACTCTTCTTTAGCTTTCCGATAAACATTGAAAAGAACTTTGTAACAATCTTTCATGTAGTTTGGTGGCTGATCTGTTGCATCAATTTTCCACATCTATGTGTGTGTATGTGCGCGAGTGCAAGTGATCAATCTAATATATATTAACGTAAGATAGTGGCTATAAGCAAGTTTTATCACCAAAATCACTATCCTACTTATATATATTCTTTTATTTAATAATAACAATAATCATAATAATCATATTTTACGTTTTATATATATTTTGTATAAATAATAATATTAAATATACTATTAGATATGTGTAAGCATCATCGTACATGTATATCCTTTTATTTTATATTGATAATAAATAATAATATATTTATAATTCTCATTTAAGCTCCAAATTAAACATTAATCTTACACATATTTTTATTTAATAATAATCATAATTTATCTCTTCACTTATTTCTCTTACCATCATAATTATATCTCTAAAACTAAACTAACCTCATCTTTACTAGAGAACTTCAAATATATCCTTTTATTTTATAAAAATCATATATAATAATATCTTATCTTATATGTATATATTAATAATATATATACACATTTTCAACTAATTAAGTTTCAAATTAAATCTCTAATATTTTATATATTTTTTTATTTTATATATAATAAAAGTTATATCTTGAGTTTAGATTTTTGAGTCGAGATATTTCTTTAAAAAATAAAATAAAAAATAAAAAATAAATATATATATTTACTCTTCTACTTATATATACTTTTGTTTTATATACTTTCAATTGTATATATATTATTATCATAAAGTGGAAACCTCTATAGGTAAAAATTTAAGTTAAGGAGATACAATAATAATAATATCTGATGATAATGATTTATAACAAAAATAAAAAATTCTTTGAATTCTTTTTAGAGTGGAAAGTGGTTAAAATTTGCTGTTATGAGTAAATCACATAGAATTTATCATTTGTCATAATATTACTTCCCTTAGGTTTTTTGTAATAAGAGAATGTGTACTTTTAGATTTTTTTAAGAATATATTTAATGAATAGTATTTTTTTTGAAAATGTATGACACTATATAAGGAGATGTAAAAAATAATTTTTCTAAAAATATATTGTAGATAATGATCTGGTAAAAAATCCATTATGATAAATGAATATTATCCACACTCTAAATGTTTTTTGGAGTTCTTACGTTATGCTTATTGAACAACGATATGAGTTTATGATAATTCTAGATTTATATAAATTTTGTATACTTTTTTTTCCATAATTTATTAATTTTCAAGATCAACGTAAAACTAAATTTATATTAAAAAAAATTCTAATTAATTCTTATTTTTATTAGTTAAAAATACTATTCCATGAATGACAGATTAATTAGTTCTATATTAAGTGAAAGAATTGTACTCAATAAAATTATAATTATTAGTAACACACACACACACACACACACACATATATATATATATGAGTGAGTAATACACAATAAATTTGTGATTATTTGGTTCTTTAAGTTATCAAGTATTTTTTTATTTATTATTCTATTACGTGTAACGCATGGGGTATACAACTAGTTTAATTAAAGGGAATGAATAAAAGTTGGCTTAGTGAAAATATAAGCTTTAATTACCGTTCAATTGCATTTGTGAAAAAGTGATAAGTTCCGCTGGGGTTCGATAAACATCATTAGACGTCATCAATGATAGAAGTCATTGCAATTACTTTAGTTAGTAGTCTTCCAGCAAGACCATATTGGGCTTGAAATACACAACCAATATCCAAAAATAGCATTCGGCCAACCCATCTCTTGCGAAAGGCAATTTCTTCTCAAAGTCTAATGTCGTCCACCACCTTCGAAATAAGTAAGACCCTGAAAAGATTATTCATCCAGATCATATATATGTCTAGTCAAATGTTACATATAAAACAAGGTAGCTAACCTTGTAATGTCACTTAGCTCCTTCTAATGCTTCTTTTACAATAAGTTAAGGTCCAATTTAACCAAGTTTAACAATATCGGATTGTGAGATATATCTTCTTGGTAAATCGATAAGAACTTCTTTGCCCCGAGCCTCGTTAGAGTTTTGTGGATTGGCATCTCAGAGGCATCACTTATAACTTGTTTAGACAAAGGATTGGTCAAATGGATCAAAGAATTGAGGTGGTTCATAGAAAATTTTAGCGCTTCCTCAAGAATCTCCTCATACGAGCTTAACAAGCCTTGCGCATTGCTAGTAAAAGATTTACTAAAATTTGCTTCCGGTTCCTTGGATTTTTTGAACACTTCTGCTTCAATCAACCAGAAAAATATGAACAAAACATGCGCCCATAAAATGGAGATTTTATGTGCAACTTTCACGGAATAGATTACTCAAATATATGCCATATGTCTATCTTGTCACTCTCTTTTTCCAAATAAAATTATTTTTCTTTCAATATTCACCAAACAAAGGCTAATTGGCACTAAACATCCCTGTCTTTGACATTTATTGTGCAAAACATCCCTACCTATTAATTTTTGACACTTGTCACCCTCAACACAACTTTTTTTTGCACAAAAGGTCACTGTAGTCAACTTTTCAAGTTAAATGACAGTTGAAAATCTACAAACACCAAATTTAAAGGGCATTTTAGTCCGTTCACATGTTTCCTCTCACATGCATACATAATTCTTTTGGTTGGTTTGTGTAGATTACTCCCGCATATAATTTTATTTAAATTAATACTCACCGTAATTGGATCGCTCTTCTTCAGTTTTCCTTGACCTTGGATGATGCATATTTTTTTGTCTACTGGAAGGGAAAAATTAGGAAAAAAAGAAACTTTTCAATTTTTATATAACTCCATTGATGAAAACCTTTACGAAACTTTCCATCGTTATCCGTTATATTCATTGTAGATTTTAGAAATCTTTCAATGTAAGACTGTGTTCAGTGGATGCAGATATAATAAATTATGTTGGATAACCAAAATGACAAGACTGTGTTCAGGGGATGTAGATGTTGGATGACCAAAATGACCTTTAAATTTTGTCTTTTTAGGTGTCTCACTATTACTTAACTACAAACCTTGACGGAAAGCACATTTTGCTCAAGAAAATGTTATTTTAAGTGTCAAACCCCTCAATATATCGATGGGTTGTTATTTAACTCATATGCCGAAAGCGTCTAAAATACAAATTTTTACTCATGTCAAAATCAAGGGGCAAAACTTATGAATCAATTTTCTTTTGTTCATTATATAAAGTGGTGTTGTTTGACATCTTCAACTCATTTAAAGTTGTAGCATTTATAACGAGACGATATCGAAGAAAATTTGTTTACATTCTTAAGGCCAAATAAATTCTATGTTATGTGAGTCATTTCTTATACTTAGTTTATATGAAAGAACAAGACATACTCCAAATAAAAGCCACTTTATATATATAACCGAATACAAACTTAGGAGGCCCTTACATGTGAAAATGGGACTCCCAAACTTGTTGCAAAAGCTATTTTTATATTGTTACCCTACAAGTCAAGTTTTATTTACTTATTAAGTTCTCATACATATACTTGACTTACTTCTATCGTTATATCTTCTTCTATTAAACAAGGAACATAGGTATCTCCCTCATAATCTTATCATGGTGCAAAAGATTGAGGGAGTAGGCACAAAAGATCTCAAACTCATAAGTGGTCCCCAAGTACATTACAAATATTGGCTCATCCTCATAATAGGCTCAAGCATCCGTCTCGACCACATGCATAATCTTGCTTTCGTCGTGAGATAGCCTCTACTCCTCGACTTGCTTTTCATGTATCCTTTACAAAATGTTAAATACATACAAAGTGAGTATAAAATACCCCATGAGTAATACGTCATTTCGGTTTATCAAAGGGTTATAGAAAAATCATTTCATGTTACAATCTTAAGAACATTAAGATGCATAAACCTTTTGAATGCATTATAAGGCCCAAATACTAGAAGTTCCTACTACCCACGGCGTCTTATTGCCTTTCAAATATCAATATGGTAGTGGCAACACAATAGATTCATAACAATTTCCGGTTAGCTTTTTCCGAATTTCCAATCTTTCATTAATTCATAGCAATTAACATGGATCAAACCCAAGTAAACAATACAAAATGGTTAGAGGGACTCTAGTACTTCTTATACAAGAAATCATTTTAACAATATCCAAAACACATACCTTTGCTTGAATTTATTTAAAACTTTAAGTATGCAAGTAAACCAAAGTAATGAATTACTCACCTTGTTTTCTTATATCTTGGAAGTCGAGTGAATGTTAGTGAGTGGAAAAACACCTTCAATTTCTTAGTATATCCAAGGAAAGTATCTTTAGAATGTAAGTTCTATATGTATATGGAATATGCCTTGTTTTAAGAGATAAAAGAGAGCTTTTGAAGGTCTTTTGAGAGTGTTCAAAATTATGCACCATTTATGGACGAATTTTCCTTCTTATTTTTTAAGAGTTTTTGAGTTTCACCAATGAAAAAGCTTTCACTTATCCTATAACAATGAGTAAAATTGGAGGGATGAGAATTATTTCTTGTAACTCAAGATGCGAATTGTGGGTTAAAGATTCAATCCATGTGGGAGAGATCGGAAGAGCACATAAATGTCTTGGATTTTTCTCCTTTATTTCTTAGTAAAGATCTTTTACCTATTGAACTCTATAATTAAGTCCTTATATTTTCGACTATACTAGCGAGACATCACATTTTTATTTAAAACATCTTTTCGGTCTCAAAATTTACTACTCGATCAAGCTTTGTCGTTCTTTTAGAAAATTTTCCGTAACCGATGGGGTAATTAGATCATACATTCAAGTAATCATCAAACAAACAAAAAAACTTCAAATTCTTATAAAATGTCTCGACTAGTCATCCAATTATAAGATTTATTCATCGATTACTTATAGTTAAATGTTAAAACCAATTATTATTCCTAAGATGCCACTATTAGTGTAGAAAAGTACTTGAAGTGTTATATTAAGGGTGGCCAATGTAAAAAATTGATAGATATGGACATTTTACATAATAGATGTCAATAGTGGGGATGTTTAGTGCTAATTAGCCTCAAACAAACTATTGGAGAATAGCTTCGAGTAGCACTTTTATGTGTATGGGTACTAAAAGCTAAAATTGAAACGAACGGGCGTTCACTTCCTTAAAATAGTAATATATCATAATATAGTTGCATCAGTATGGTCAAGAAGTGTCTATTATTGATGTCAATTATAAACTATCTTATGACATCTATTTCATTATTCGTTCCCCTTTATTAAAATATGTTTGTAAAAAAAAAAAAAAAAAAAAAAACCTAGTCGAAAGTCAAGATGAAATTCCTAACTTTAATAAATCAAGGGGATGATAACACCTACTATAATTTATTTCAATTTAATTTTATAACCAATTGGTGGACATATTGATAATTTTAAATTTTTTGGTAAAGCCAATGAAAGATTATGAAGTTTATTCCACCTTTAATAGGTGCGTGATAATAATTTTTAGTATTTACATTTCTTTATTGTCATGTTTTTGGGGATTTGTAGACATGAAATGTGATTTTGGGCCCTAAAATGATTGGAAAAATAATGTTTGTTTAAGTGGAAAAAAAGAGGGCAATGTGCGACTCAATAATAGCAAATCAAGTACAATATATTGGCTAACAATTATATTATTAGGGGCATCAATTGGTACAATTCTTTTGAGCTGGTGGGTTGGTGGGGCATCTATATGTAAGTTTCATGTTACAAAAAATGGGTGGCCAAATAAGTGAATTGCAACTACTTTCCATTTTATATTGTTATTATTGGGGAGCGTCTTCTTTGACGTAAGCCATCGAGAAAATTAAAAAAATAAAAAAGAAAAGTTGGTGGTGGCTTGTCTTTATATGTTACCGATAAAATTAGTTTTAATTAACATTTTAACTGAATTAAATACATATGTGTTTGTATTGTGGACAAACTCTTAACTTGGTTAGACTTTCGAAGTATGGATCTATGGTTTCTTCTCTTTGTACGATTAAGATGCTGTGAATAAAAGTAAACTTAATCATGGCTTTTTTAGATGACGTGTGGTGTTTCGGTGTCGTGTATGCATTGTGTTTTTGTTAGAAAAAAAAAGCACATTTTTGTCACGATGTGAATTGTGTAGTTCTGCGATTGTAGTGTTCAATACTCTGGTCTTAAATCTCACATCGCTTGTATAGCACGTGGGTGTATGGCATAGATATCATTCCACAGCTAACAAAATTATCATAGTTTTGCTAGATGGCGTGTGGTGTCTCTGTAAAGTGTATGTGTGTTGTGTTGCTGTCAAAATAATAATAATAATGAATTGAACCCGTTTAGCGGTAAAACATTATTCATCTAATTGTACATAACCGAGCAAAATCAAATAAAATGGATAGTTGTTTAATATAAAAACTTTCGATTTTGGCATGTGTTTAACAATTGCCAATATTCTGATCCCAATGTCTTATGGAATAAAATCTTTAAGGGTTCCTTAAAGAGGAACTAAATTCAAATTAAACTAAGCAAGATCCTTTTTTCCCCCTTTCTGAAGTATTACTGAATCAAGTTAATGTAATAATAATAATTATTGTTATTCCCTAAATATATTGTCTTACCGTTCCTAAAAGCCGAAAGTTAGAACCATATAACATGACCAATGGAGGTTAACTAAAGGCAAAACCTACCCAAAATCTTCAACGAAAGCCTAGGAATAAAATACATGCTTTCTCAGTATTTCTTCAAAGGAGCACGATGTGCAAGATTCTTGTAAAATTCTAGGTAAAATAAAACAAAGAAAAAAAAGAAAGAAAGAAATAAAGCAAAAGAAGATGCGAGAACAGAAAAGATACTATATGTTATAGTGCTATAAATAAATACTTTTTTCCTTCCCGATCTCGTCTAATATTTCATAGATGTGTTCTGTAGAAAAGTCACCTGAACTCAACTTCTTTAGAAAACGTTTATATAGGTTGAAGAAGCATACTTAGCTCAATTGGGTGGGGAAACAACTATTGAAATCAAAGGTTGCTTCTAACTTTGAAGAAGTCTTTTCATACCTCCATACAATCCTACGGGAAAAAAGCGATCTAGCTGAAAATTTGATCCAACAAGTAAAAATGTCCAAATAAAGAGAAATTCTCTATAGCATAAGAACTAAGACTCGTTACTCCGAGCAAATCAATCAATCACTAATTAGCATGGATGGTCAATTATTATTTGATTAGCAAGGTTTATCTAGCTGTCTTTTCTTTTTTTTTTTCTATTTAATTAATCAAAATATCAAGTTTTGATACTCATAAAATACCAAAAACTTTACGCCTAATAAAAAAATTGTCAGTGAATGAGGACCGACTAATTAGTTCATAGACAATTTGATGAGGCATCAAAGTACAATGTCTAGTGTGTAGATTCTCCATTGAGGGCTTTAATTTAAGTAGTATTTTAGGAATATTAATATATAGTCTAGTCTGTTGACTTTGTTTAAATGTGCCTCATCATTTCAGGGCCCAAAGTTGTTTAACACATGATTCACCCAAATATTGCATCTTATTCCACAATTTATTTATTATCTATTTGCTGGGGGAAAAATGAAAAAGAAAACGAGAATATGCTCTATATGATCTATATATTATATGTATATAGTTCGCTTGCCTAGCACCTTCTTTTGAATTGCCAACAAAAGTTATAGGCAGGATTAAACATGCTATTATACGTACGAAATTCCTCTTGAGCAAACGATTAATTAGAAAGAAAACTGATAAAGCATTTTTCTATTTTGGGCTATAGATATCCTTTAGAATTCTGCATTTATTATAATATGATTATAAAAGATTGGACGTCAAAGAATCGATGCTTTTCCTCTGAGTTGGGCTAAAGGCTGATTCATCGTTCCTCATGTGTTCTTAATGTTACTCCTTGATTCTTGATATAAAAATACTTTGCTTAAAAGAAGATCTTGGAACCGATTCATACCATTTTGCATCTTTCATTTGTAAGTTCCAAGAAACTTCCTAATTTGTTGGTTTTTCCTAATTTTGCATATGATAGGGTTTCAATTTAGAATTTTGCTACACTTACATAAAATACTTACGTAATTTTATACACAAAAAAGATCATATTTTTTTACCCATCGCGTCATTTTTAAATCAATTCCAATCACATGACTCTTATACATTACGTGAAATTTTTCTAACAAAGTGTTTGGTTGAAAGTTGGATTATAATCTAGATTATAATCTACTGTGTGGTATGATTTTATTGGTTGTTTTTTGTAAAAAGTAAACAATTACGGCTTGACTTTTACTTTTTGAAAAAAGTGAAACTAATGAAATGATGTCATGTGGTAGATTATAATTCGTATTATAATCAATCCAAGTTGCCAAACACCCTCTAAATTTTCTATATAAAAGTAGGGTAATTATTAAACTTATGAATTTGCCGTACCGTATTCACAGTAACAATTTTCCTAAGCCGAAAACAGCTAGAAAGAAAATACAATTAGTCAGATTACTAATTTCCTAAAAAACAAAGGACACGTTTGTTAACTTGAGACATATTTGGGGACCAGAAATTCAAAATTTCCTTTAATAATTAATTAATTAGTCATCCGGCTCGAGTCCCTTGAATTGAAATCTTCTCAATATTATTCACATTAAAAAAATTCAGATTTAAGTGGGTTCTGTCTTGCGGGTCTGACCCGGTTTGCTTTTGTTTCTGTATTTAATTTCAATATAATAATAGTAATAATAATTAAAGACAACGTGTGGAACGTGGACCGGCGACCGGCGTACTCCGTGGGTCCACTCCAAACCCGAAATATTTTATTTGGATTTTTTTAAACCCGAATTATTTAAGTACTGCTTTTTGTAGTTGTACGTTCTCGACAATAAAAGAAGTGTTGTCGCTGACTCTGTATTTTCGTATTTGGGGGTGGGATCTACTGACACAAAAGGTACCACTCTCTACTGCACGAATTCATTCTTTTCACGTGACTACACACTGCCACCTCTTTTCTAGAATATTTTGAAAATCGATCCTTCATGTTTAATAATTCTGCTATTTTGTAAGTAATAATTCAAACAATTTATTATAAAATAGTGTAAATTTAATCTCCTATCTTTAAATTATTTTTTTCAATTACACGATTCACAATGAGTAAGATTGTGAGTTTGTCCTCATTTTATAAAAGATTACCTAAATGGTTAACTACAAATAGAATTTTGCCTTCATGTATCATCAATTTTATAATCGAGATTTAAGAGATGATATTTTTTTTATAACAAATTTAAGATAACTATATATGAGATAGAGTGATGACTGGATTTCATCATCGTAAGTATGATTTTTTCTTCAAGTGTGATTTATTTTGCATTTGGCACAAGTGTTCTAGAAGCATAAAACGTGAGAACTGTCGAAATCAAATTTTGAATCTATTGTTGTCTAAATGCATCAATACATTATCAAAAGACAGTTAGCACGTGATAAACTGTAAGACATTGCAAGACATACAATGCAGAGCTTGGATATGAATATGACTAGATATACACTTAGGAAAGTCCTTCTAAATTGGGACAAAGTTTTAAGAGTTGTGTTTTTTGAACAAAAATCTTTATATATAAAATGTTTAATAAAACTGACAAGTGACAAAATCATTTTTTCAACATATAATATCGCTTTTAAATCAATAATGGTCGCATGATTTTTGTCAAACTTTTTGTCAATTTATCGTCCAAAAAATATTACTATTTACGCCCCTAGAAAAATAGTAATATTTTTTTCATATAGATTAAGAAATATTCATTTAATAGTATTAAAAAAATAAACTTTAACATCTTTTTCCTATACGTGGTTATAATGACACTTAATAACTTTTGCTAATTGCATTTAATAACCTTAACTTTTACTAATCATTGCATCTATATTCCTAACTTTTTTCATTACATTTTTGTTCTCAAAATTTCATTTACTAGTATATTTGGTATTCGATAAAGCTTTATATACAAAAATTTAGTTAAGAAAGTGACTCAAATATATTAAATTAGTAAATTATAAGAAATAGTTAAGTGCAATTAATTATATATATATTTTTTGATAATTTAAAAGTATGGTGAGAAAAAAATTATGGAAAAAATTATTGTTAAAACAAGAAGTATTAATACGTAGAAGGTGGCAAAAGAAAAATACAACAAAAATGTTGAAGACATAAATATGAAAGTAAATAATATTCAGGGACTATAGATATAATTAAAATCTGGTGTATTTATAAAAAATGGTGGTGTCAATATATTTTGCATTTCCCTATATATATTCCCTATTATGCCCTTTCATTTACTAATCATTCCCCTTCAATAGTTCTATTTTTATGATAATTATGCACACTAAATAGATACATATAAAAAGCTAATATTTCAATTAGTTTGTAAAAGGGAAATTAGATCACATTTTAAGATGGACAAAAATCATTTTGGGACAAAAGTAGTATTCAATGACAAATGAGTGATGAGGAACAAAACAATTAAATATAGAGATCACATTTAATCAATTAACTAGGTTTATTTAATCTTTTGTCAGTTAATTTAATATATTGATTGCTTACCAAACTCGATACTTTTGTAAAGCTGAAACACTCCCGTTTTCCATACAATGCTTTCCAATTATAATCCTATTTATTGCATAACAAAAACATGGAAACACGGATTAGGTATTGCATAGCTTTGTGATTTGACATGGGATATATTTGTACATATACACACACACAAGTAATAAATTGAAATACTATGCATGCGGTTCAACTAAGCTTGAGAGAAACGCTTGTAGAGGGATCAACCTGTGCATTTTTTATCTTTAATTACACTTTGAAGGGATTAATTACATGATATTAGATTACACATATAATATTTTTTTAATTAATAACTTTGCTTCCTAGAAACTTAAAAGTAACCCTTGTCAACTTGTGTGCATATATATATATATATTAATTAACAAGTTAACAACCGTTGTACTCGGTTGTTGCACCCCTCGATAATTGTAAGATCTTGTATGGAGATGAAACGTCAATATTAATTTTATTATTATATATAGAGGAATCTCTAGATTTTTTAACTGTTATAGGTGTTCATCTTTGTCACTTGGACTAATATAATTTATTAAACTCTCCGTCTCATAAAGATATCTCTTTTGATTTTTTATACAAATTAAGAAAACTTAATTAATATTATTGAAAATATACAATTTAAGAATATATTTCCTAATATACTATGTAGTTTATTTAATATTTCATTTTATTTCTTTTTTATTGTTGATTTTAACGCATCATAAATAAGAGTATATTAGAAAATAAAAATTTAATTAAGGAAAGGAGAATATAATTTGAAACGGATATAAAAGAAAACAAGAAATATTTTTGTGGGATGGTGAGAGTATTATTATTTTTTGAAACTAAGCTTTGAGTTGTCCTGTCTGTTATTAGCGAATTAGAATTGGATCCTTAACATGGTTGCATAATTAGGTTTGTTAGTTTATGCACGGAATTTCAATGATACAATGCCCACTTGGGTTTATCTATTCATCAATTATTACCATTGCAAGATCTGGAGCATTCAATATTACACAAAACTTTATCTCGATTATTTTTTAGGAATCTTTATTAACACGCAGTTAGAGCACAATTTGGGTCCTCACACAAACTCAAATAGTGTGTTGTTATTGGACTGTAAAATCCGATTTTAGGGGAAATGAAAAAATCTTCAGTATTATAGATCAATCAATAACTTATATGTGAGTTTTTTGGGTTCTAATTTATTATTTAAATTGGGCTCAACGCCATACTTAATTAGTGAAGAGCACTAAACAGTACTCCTGGGCCCCCCAAATTACCCAATGACGCTTCACTTTCTTGTCCCATATATACATATTCAACCCAATCAAATTACGTTGCATGTCCAATTTTAATATTTTGCTCTCATTTTTTTCGTACACATTATTTAGAAATAAATTCTTTTCTCCTAATTTTTGCCCTAGCTTTTTTCCCCTTAGTTTTCCCACACATTAATCTTGTGCTCTTAGCAATACAAAATGAGTTATTCGCTTGCTTTCAACGTGGGTGGAGCCAATACATTTTTTAAAGAACACAACATGGCCTCCTTATTAAGGAGCTTGTAGTTGTAAAATGATTTTTTGAAGCCATTAGTTGTTTCTTTGATTTTTACAATTGCAGGCATCTTATTAAAGAGCTCGAATTGTTTTCTTAGAAAAACTAAGAGTCAATAAGTCATCAGATAAGGATAGTAGCAAAATATGCGAGGCAAACTCGCATGACCTTTATTTTTAAGATCATTTAGTTGACAATGTAGTAGAGTTTCATATTCTACCAAACAAGATGGTCTGACTTTGATTTACCTTTTATAGTTACACAAATGATTATTAATTATCTATTGAGATTTTTTTTTTCTTTTTGGAAAGGAATATATTCAATTAATTAAGATGTTTAACAACATAATTTTATGAAAATTAATTAATTTCCTACAACCATGAGTTGCTATCCTTTCACCAAACCTTTTTCTTGACACAATTTGATTACCAAGCAGGTGAATTCCTACCTATATCTAGTTGGAATGAGAACATCTAGCATATCATTTATTGGTAATATGATTCCTCATATTAATGAGTTTGGTAGGCACGTGTAGAAGGCTATTTTCTCAAGCACAAAATTCATGGTATAGTAATAGTACTATAGTTTGTCAAATCTTTCCTCATCTTAGGCCGTGATCAGAATCTAATTTTCTTACAAAACCAAAGTCATATGTGACCGTTACTAATACTGGTAGTTCGTAAATGAAGGACAAATATATCATTTATATTGGATTATTACATAGCGAATCTAATTTTACAATACAAATATCAAATTCTGATTCAAAGCTTTTTCACTGTAGTGGGCGTACATAAAAAATCAATGGCCAAAATTTCTCCTACATTTGCTCTCAACGAGAGCATTTCTAGTATATTAGGAGTAGTAGGTGATTAGTACCCTGTCTTTAGTATATTAACGTATGTAAATGAGAAACTACTACTTTCCTTTTAAAAAGATGGTCTTATTATTATTATTTTTTCCATCATTTCCTTATTATACATCTTTATTTGTTAATTATTCTACTTTAATAATTTTATTTTTTAATAATTATACACATTAGACAATGGTGTATAAGAAAATTAATATTTTAACTGCTTTTTAAAAATGAAATTGAGCCATATTTTGATATAGACGTAAAAAAAAAATTAGATATCTTTTTTGAACGGAGATGATAATAAATTGGTAGAAAATATCCAGTTAATTAAATGCTTGTTTGATCTACATTATACACACAAAGTAATCTCTTGTACACAAATTCTTCCCTTTTACATAGTTTGACCACTAATTCGATATTCTTGAATTATCACCCTGCATTTCCAAATGGTCAAATGTTTCTACTCTAAAGTCTGAACAAAGATCTATCTTAAACCAAAAAACAAGGAAGAAATTTAATTTTTTTATAGAAACAGATCAGACTCTGAGTTTAGAATTTAGCCATCAATTATAGAGCGCTATGGGTATTTTAAAATACACGTAACTTTCTATAATTAATGATCGGACTTCAAACTCAGAGTCTGATCTGCTCTTATAGCCAGACTGAGAAGAAACTAAAAGTAAGAGAACCGGCCGTGATTGACTATGCTATGTGGGTCCTACCCTAACTCCCCGGATTCCAAACCCACATTTAAATCCAGTTTATAAAATTCGAAAAATTTGCATAGAAAACACCACACACACACATGACACACAGTACAGATGAATTGACACGTCAAAGAAAAGTCCTTCCCACGCTCCCACGTCACCATCATTACTCTTCCTCCCTCCGATTTTTCCACTATATATATTGCCCCCCCGGTTGCTTGCCTCCCACAGCATCATCTCCAAATCCGTATGATTACAGTTTTTCACATATTCTCTCCCAAAGTATCTGTACGATTATCTCTGTGAGGTTAATTGACAATGGAGGAGATGAAGAAGAAGAGAGCGCGAGAAGACACGGGCCCGGTTGAGTCCGATGAAGTGATTAGCTCGGCCGAGGTGAAGAGGCTGAAGGAAGATTTTCTGGATATGGAGGACGACCAAGATTTTGTTGCGCCGAATCTGGATCTGGACTCGTTCATGAAGAGCTTCCAGGCCGAGATTGGTGGGTCTCCTCAGCCGGAAGTGGTGGATCTGACGTCGGATTCCGGCGATTCGCAGCCGGAGCTGGGGTATTTGTTAGAAGCTTCGGATGATGAGCTGGGGCTGCCACCTTCCGCGGCGCCGTCGAATGATGGTTTGGCTGAGTTGGTACGAGTCGCGTCTGAGTCCTCGGAACTCGGGCAGGAGTTCTGGGGATTTGACGGGGAGATCCCGAGTTATAACTCATTCGAGTGGGTGGAGACGGAGAATTATGTAGCGATAGACCGGTTGTTCGATTATTCGGACATGGAGTTTGGGTCCAATGGTTTTGGATTGAGAGCTGAGATCTCACCGGCCCAATAGGCCCGCTTTTCGTTCTAGCCGAAGGATATACTAATATTGTAAAGGTTTTATATTACTCTATTTATTTTTATTATTATTTTTTTTATTTCTGTGAAGGAGAATAGAAACTTTGACATTCAAGTCCTTGAAATTTTGGGTTGTCTTCGCCCAACGAAAAATTTGGAACGCGACATATAAGCCACCGGATTAATCTTTCAATTTTATATAAATTTTGTCTTTTTTTTTATTGCTTATTAGTTTTTTTCACATTGTCATCCTATACATCAAGAATAATTCAAAATAATCTAATTTATTATAAAAATTTGAGAAATTATTTGCTTGCACGTTAAAAAAATAAAAAAAACTTAATATCGTAATATAGTATCTTATATTTAATATTTATCTACGAAAAAGGATGGGTAGGGCGGATAGTTTTTTTTCTTTGTTTCTTTAAAATTTTTAATTATTCACAATTATATTTTATTTTTTTTAAAGATATAAATGGATATAGAAACAAGATAAGGTAATTTAAAAATTTTAAAGATAACACAAATAGAAAATTAAAATAATAGATATAGAGAGTATTTATCATATTGATTATCGTATTTGAAAATAAAAATACCAAATTATCTCTAATTTTAGGAAAATTGGGAGAAAAATCACAGTAAAATCTTACAGCACATCTCATTTAATTAATATATAGATTATGTTTTTAGCATTTCATTTATTATTATTGTCATTTTTTGTCATTAACCTTGCAGTGTTTACTAATACTTATCCATCAATATGACTATGATGCTGCTAATTTTTTTTTTTCAGCTTTAAGTCTTTAACATTTAATTTTTATGTAGTTTTATCTCCATTATTTTTTGACACACAGGACTAATAACTTTTTATTTATTGTGGTGTTACGTCGTTAATAACACTTTACCTTTTCAATTGTTTAATTATTAATGTTAATTTTTATTAGAATAATCATTGTCCGATCTTATTTAAATAAAAAATAAAGAAAGAATACCTTTAATTTTTAGAGCATCTCTAATTATCCCTACTTTTAGCGCCTCTCCAGCTATCGCTAATTTTAGGGGACGGTTTACTCCAACTGTCCCACTAAGCCTTTCTTAAATATGAGAGAGGTGAATAGCCTCCTATGGAGAGATGCTATTCATCTTTCTATATTTCAGGAGGGTCTATAATTATGAAAATATTATTATTTTATTTAAAACAGTGTCATTGCTTTTATTATAAAAGTGTCACTACTTTAAATATGACAACTGCTATTTGTGAATGAATTTCGGTCTTTAACACTTAATTATTTTACTTTTGAGTTTCAAATTTTTTTGTTTTTATTAGTACCATTATTTATTTTTTTATAATGCAAATATTATATATATTTTAGAATTATTTAATAATTTAGATTCACTTTTTTCCCAATAATATTCTTTGTTTGAGCGTCGTTTGGCTCATCTCGAGATATAAATTACTAAACTTCGATTAATTATAATTATTATACAAATTAAGTATACTTTTAACTAAATTAAAATATTATTCATATTCTTATTTAATTAAAAGAAATCTATATATACATTAAAATAATTTAGTTTCCATTTCTTATTTTCCAGCCTAAAATTACTTTCTAAATCCTGTTATTGCATCTTGGCCATTGGTTTAATACTTAATCCTATCATTTGATTAATTTTTTTCTTTTTATTATTTTCATATAATTTTTATCTTTTTATTTTAATATATTACCTTATATAAAGATCATCACAAATTGATAGTTTAAATAGTTAAATCAAGATCTTGACCTTTCTATACATAAGTTTTTTTACATCAAAGAAAACTTTCACGTATTGTATCTTAATAACCATAATGCATGCAATTATATAAAGTATCATTTGGAATCGATTTTTTATATCTTTTTTTTTAAAAAAAAGTTTGAATTCGGTTATCTTTTTTTAAATAAATAGTTTTAAATCTTTGTGATTTTAAATTTTTTTACGTAATGTAATTCATTGATATTTATGCAAAATTCATAAAAACAAATTTGGTTTTTTAATCTTTGTAGTATTTTCATTTATTTTTTATTTTAATATATTACCTTACATCATAAATAGATAATTTAAATAACTAAATCAAGATCTTAATTTTTCTATATAAGTTTCCTTAAATCAAAGAAAACTTTCACATATTTTATCTTAATAACCTTAATGCATGTAATTATATAGATTTTCACTTGAATTCGGTTTTCTACGCCTTTTAAAAAAATTATATTCAGTTTTTTAAACAGATTTAAATGTGTGTGTTTTTTAAATTTTATTTTATGTAATGTAATTCAATGACATTTACGCGAAATTCACAATACGAATTCGGTTTTTTATCTTTTTTATTAATTTCATTTATTTTTGTTCGTTTTATTTTAATATATTACCTTATATAGAGAACTTCATAAATGGGTAATTTAAATAACTAACTTTTCTATATAAGTTCCCTTACATAAAAGGAAATTTCACATATTTTATCTTAATAACCACTTGAATTCAATTTTTACATCTAAAAAATAATAATAGTTGAATTTAGTTTTTTTAATCATGTTTAAATTTGTGTGATTTTTAAATTTTATTTTATGTAATGTAATTCATTGATATTTATGCAAAATACACAATATGGATTTGGTTTTATTTGGGAATAAAAAGGGAATCCCGCATTGGTTATTTAGTGAAAATAATTGAAAATATATATCTATATTAACGTACTTATAGAAAGATTATGCATAATAGGGCCTTGGGTTATGAGCCTTGAGTTTCCAAAAAAGTTTAAAATTTTAATGGATAATTATTAAAAATAATTATTATGAACCTTATCCGTGTTTATCGGATACTGTTGAATCGTTTTATGCATTAGTTCCAATATTAGTCAATTCATAATTTTTCCAATTGATTTGGACATGACGGTTAAGTTATTTAAACACTGATTAAATTATGTTAACATAGTGAAATATTTAATCTAAGGAAGATGTATGTTATGAAATATTAAATATCATTAATATATATTACAAAAGTTAAAAAAACCAAACAGGGCAATAAATAACAAGTGTATTTTGTAAAAAAATTGGTGCTTACTCACAGAAAATTTTATATAGTTATTTTGAGAGTTAGAAAATGTTTTTCTTTGTTTTTTTGTGTAGACAATTGTTTTTATCCTTATTAATGAAATATATCGTATTACCGGTTATATCTACATTGTTTTTCTTTACACGTACATAAACAGTCAAATATTATAGTTTAAAGCTTTTTTATACAATCATGTTTAGTCTTCTTTAATTGCTTATATTATCTGGTATTATCATTCCGTGCAACACAGAGTAAAAATCTAGTGAAAAATAAAAAGAAAATAGATTCATCTAAATATAGGAGTGCCCAAATAGTTTCCTCTATATTTAAGGAAAAGAATTCTCCTAAATATAAGAGAAACCCTTGACGATATCTTAATGATAGTAAAAAAGCTCGATTTACACCAAATTTGACGAATATTTAATCTGTGTAAAAAAAAATTTCAATTCGAGAGTCAGCGTAATGGATCAAATGAGATTTCAAGATTCGTATCAGGTAGCATATATAGATCAGTGTGAATAAAAAAGTTCATTTTCAATTTACAAATATGAAACTGAACCTTAATGTACTAATTCTAATTTTATGGATCCACATTTAATAGATTAGATTGAGACAACTAACAAATAGAAGGC
This sequence comes from Nyctanthes arbor-tristis, assembly GCA_963692815.1. Taxonomy (NCBI): domain Eukaryota; kingdom Viridiplantae; phylum Streptophyta; class Magnoliopsida; order Lamiales; family Oleaceae; genus Nyctanthes; species Nyctanthes arbor-tristis. Next base: position 11,971 of record CAVNYN010271513.1, on the reverse strand, counting down.
AAATTAAGGTGAAAATTATAAAGAGAGACAAGAAATGAAATTAAAATTAAAATTAAAATATAAGTGTCATGTTTGTTTTTTATAAATTAAAAATCAAATTTTTAGGTTGGATTTACCCAATCTACATCGACCATGTGATTTATGGTAGATTAACAAATCGAATACGATTCATTGCACTCATACTTAAATAGACAAATTTTTGTCACGAAATCGATATGCATCGAAACCGTTATAGATCAAAATTTTTTTATAATTATTCTTTACTATTGTCATTGAGTTGTTTTTGAGTGAGTTATAATGTGTAGACTTCTTATTTTATATTGTTCTTTATTTTTTATTTAAATAATTAGTCATATAATGAAAATTTTAATGTGAGTTTTTTATACTTAGTGTTTTCAACCTTTCACTTTTTACGAATTACGTCCTCGATCTTCATTTTTCCTTATGTATGTCCCTAAATTTTAAAGAAATCCTCAAATTCATCCCTAGTGATAGAAACCGTCAAATTCGCACATTAAGATCAAGGGCATTTTTGGTAACATGAAAAATTAAAAAAAGGAAAAAAAGGGAGAGGGAGTCCTCCTTTCTGTCATTTCCGGCATCATTGGCCGCCAGAAATAGCAGCTGTGCTTGCCGCTGGAAATGGTAGCAAGCACAAGGGGGAAGACTCCCTTTCTCCCCTTTGGCTGCTGGAAAGGGCAGTAAAGGGGGCTCCCACCTTTTTCTTTTTAGATTAAAATATTAATTTTTTTGTATGTTACCGAAAATACCCTAACTTTAACGGGTGAATTTAACCGTTTTCGTCATCAGGGATGAAATTAGAAATTTCTTTGAAGGTTGAGGACGTATAGAAGGGAAAATAAAGGTTACGTACGTAATCCGTAAGAAAGCGAAAAATTGGAGGCACTAGGTGTAAAAAAATCCTTTTAATATATATTAACATTATAAATTAAAATATTATATATGGAAAGTGTTAATGTGATATAACATTACAAAAATGATAGGTTTGTGCTCCTATGCGCACAAAAATTATCGCAAGAAAATTGTATAAAATTGAAAGGTTAAAGACATATAACGAAAATAAAAAATTAATGGTATAATAATCATTTTGATTGAGGTTAATAGTGAAAATTAAAAAGATGGAGATGTAATGTGACGTTGGGGATATAATATGATAATAAATGAAAGTTGAAGACCTAATAGGTTAAAAAAAGAGTGAAGACATAACTGATAAAGAGTTGAAAGCTTGGAACATAGAGTGAAAATTACACTTACAAATTATTATGTCAAAAATTACGTGATCCAAACTATTACATCTCAAGTGATTGGTGCTAGAACGGACCAATGGATGTATACATGGCGCCGATGTTGCCACTTCGTATTATATGTCTTTATTCTTAGGAGGAAGACGATAATATGGCATACACATAAGCACATACCTAGATTCATTTGTCATAAATTGATAATTCAGTACTTATAGAGTACGAAAATTTTTTCGTTATTAAATATAGAAACATGGCAGCACACAAAGTTGCGGTGTTTACAGCTAATTTTGTTGGTTTGCAACTTTATATGGGTAAATTGTGTTTGTTTTGTATTCATGTTGAACTTTCTTAGAGCTTGTTATTTATCTTAAACCAGAAGTTGGTCAAGGAGATTTGTCTTAAATCAATGGTTAAAAGGACATTTATCTTAAATCAATGATTAATAAGTAATTTTTCAATACCAACCATATTTTCTCTGAAAAATAAAAGCTCAAAAATTCTGAATTTCTATTTACCTACTCACCGAGCGTTCTTCAGAGAAAATCAACTTTTAAAAATAACTTACATAAAGCTCCCTAAAACAAGCTCTTAATTTGAATCATATTCTTTAGTCATTACATTTCCACTTAAAAAAAAATGTTCAAACACCAGATATATAATGCCATTGTGACATCGTATAGCGTTTGCGACATAATATCAACATATTATCACACTTTGTTCAAATTATATCGATAGCTGGTGTTTTACGATATTATCCGGCGTTGTAATGACACCAAAGAAAATTTTCAAAAACTTTATTACCGTGTAATGTGTATAGATGCATGTAATGTATTTCAAAGTCAAATTATGTGTATTTTAAATTTATATGTTATGCTTTATAGGTTAAAAATAATTTATCAAAATTTATGGCGGTATTTGAAATGCACTAATGACACTAGACGAGACATAGTACCTGAATCTTTTTCATTGCCCCTATCAAATGCTAATAATAATTAGAGATATGGAGCCTCAATTTGATGGAACACACGAGCAGTTGAAGCCTCATCATCAACATATCTTACATATATACAAATTTCAAATTTCCTATGAATTTCCTATGTTACCCCTTTACCTTCTCTGCTCTCTCTCTCTCTCTCTCTCTCTGTTATCTTATCATCATCGTTCCTTTGAAGCTCACAGAATTGGGCCAGTAAATTTTTCTTCTAAGGGAAAATTCGCGGCAGTTTGGTAAGTTCCTTATTCTTCAATTTTTGCTATTGAATTTCTTCCCATGGTTCTTTCAACCGCTATCGACTTTCCAATTATTTTAGTTTTAATACCTAGGATTTTGATACAACCAAATATAAAAGCCTCAAATCGCAGCGAGTTGTCGTCCAAAGTACCATAGGTATGTGATTGCAGCGATAATTTTAAAATTTTTTTTGGGATTAATTTGTGTATTTATCACCTGCGGAAGTTTTTGTTGATTTTTTTTTTTTGGTTTTGTTGCGGGAATTTGATTCCTACCAAGGTAAAATTTCTATTGCTGTCGGTTCCTAGCTTCGTTAAACTGAAAATGGGGTTTTTTATTTTTATTTTTTAATTTTTTTTTGGTGGGGGTTGTGTTTTGTCGGGTTGTGTTCTGTTTTGAATTTAAGGACTTATTGGGTGGCGGTGGAAAATGAGGTAGCTTGAACCTTCCTCAATTATTCTCTGGGTTTTTTTATTTTTTAAAATTTTTTTATTATTTTTTGTGCTGACCAGATATAATAGATGAGTGAAAAAATTTACAGGTAATTTATGTGAATAGACCTATTGTTTGTTAGTATTGTGGAAATGGATCTTATCGTTTTTAATTTAGCGATTTTAATCATAATATATGTTAATCCTTGTAAAAAGGACCTTATTATCTAAATTTATCAATTTTTTATTCAAATGATAATTTTAACCTTATTTTTTTTTAAAATATAATTTTTTTAAAAGTATTTTACCTTTAATTTTAAGTAAAATATAAAGACAAAAATTTATATTTTGATGTACTTATATTGAACTGTTATCATAATTTTACTTACTCATGACCTTTTGGTTTTTCAGTTAATTGAAATATTTCTTGGAATCTTCTGTGGAAGTTCTGACCTCTTCACCCCAGCGTGTGATGACTAATATAAACATCAACATGATACATTAATATGATACATTAATTAATTACTCCATCTATCCCACAAAGATAGGCGGTTAGTTAATTTCACACGAATTAAGAAAAAACTATTAATATGATTGAGACAATTAATTTTACATATATTTTTTATTTATAACTTTCTTTATTATTAATATTGAACTGAATTGGTTGTTGATACAGATGATTAATTAAGGATAAAATATAGGAACAAAAAAATTAAATATATGCTCAATTTATAAATGGCCTATCTTTGTGTGATAGACGAAGATGAAATGCTGGACTCTCTTTGTGGGACAAGTAAGAGTAAAATATGACATTTTGTCTTTATATTTTACTTGAAATTAATGGTAAAATACTTTTAAAAAGAATTATATTTTAGGAAAAAGAAAATATGGTTAAAAGGGTTATTTTAACAAAAAAATTGATAAATTTAGATAATAAAGTCCATTTTGCAAGAATTAGCATACGTTAAGGTTGAAATCGTCAAGTTAAAAACGATAGGGTCTATTTTCACAATACTAACAAATGATAGCGTTGATTGGTGCAAATTACCCAAAAAACTACTGTCTCACGTTTCAACTTGAACTTTGAATCTTGCAAATGCTATCCATAGATAACTAGCAAAGATGAACTACTGAAGTTGCTTTACGAAGTTACGTGAAAGCATAGGATAGATGGGGAAGGAGTGATATGATGTTTGTGGCCCAGGTATCATGTGTGATTTTCAAAGTTTTACGTGGAAGGAATCTCATTAGTTTAGTGTCCATAAATTTTTTGGTTGGTTAACTCTCATGTCTTGGTTACTTTTTAGCTTTACATGGTAATACCTGGAGCTATGCGTGTCAAGTAATACTAGGCCTATAATGAAGTAATGGATTTAATTCTCACAGTTGGGGTGTTCTACAGATAAAATAAATAATTTTATGCTCCATTGCACAGAGAAAGTGTTGTGTCTCTTTCCTTCGCTTTTTGATTCATTGATGCAGAATTTTATTATGGACTCTTTGATTACTGCAAGTATAGTTGTGTATAATTATACCTTTTTGGATTATTTTACTGTTTTATTTTGAGGTTTACACTTACGATGCTAAACATCCCTGCCCAGTTTTGAACCATTTAATACGGGTTTATTTTTAAGAATGTCAATTTGTATTTGGAGTTGAGTAGTGATTCCACTTTTTGAGGTTTACACTTATGAATGCTAAACATCCCTGCCCAGTTTTGAACCATTTAATACGGGTTTATTTTTAAGAATGTCAATTTGTATTTGGAGTTAAGTAGTGATTCCACTTTTGGAAGGGAGTTGAACAAACAACATTGTTGTGGAGGATTAGCTTTATTGTTTGGAACCATTCAAGAAATGTCATATGGATGTAGTAGTTTGCATGGGTGCATTAGATTGATGGATGGCAGGGGGATTTATTGTATGAAGTATTGAACTATTTTTGCCTATCACTGTGGATTGTGTTGAATGCATCTATAATTTGTGTGTCCAGCCAAATCCCAACTATCTATGTTTGTTGTTTAGTATCGTGTGACCAATGCTTGCCAAGATTGATATGTGAGCTTGCTCCATCATTGATTCTTATTTTGTGATTATTTGTTTGTTCAATCTATTTTTCTTTTTATATTTATTACACTTTTCATAATGAAATCTTTTATCCTACATTTGATCCATTTGTTATTCTAAACTGCACCAAACCTCAAATATGGAGAGTGATTTAAGTATTGCTTGTATTGTTAGGAGAATCTAGGGTAAAAAGAATCATAATAATGGCCTTAAGTCTTAAAAATTCCACTTGCTAATTAGAAAGGGGCATCTGAAAATTATGTTTTATTTCATTCTTGGAATGCCCTTATGATCATTGCTATGAAATAGGGAATGGTTTTCCCATCTTCATTAACTACAAATGAGATACTCTTTGTTTTCATTCTCAGGAAAACAAAGGCATATAATCTGCTTTTCACCTACTTGTTTGATGATAGTCTTCACTGATGTTCCTTGAAAGATAATTCTGGTGGCTGATGTTGGTTGAAAGGTGGTTGTGGTGACTCCTGTTGTTTCATCTCTACATCTGGGCTGTTAGAATACAGGAAAGCTTGTGGAACGTAGATTTGATTGTTTCGTCTTATCTTGTTGCGGCATTCTCCAGGCATTGATGTCTGAATCTCTTTGGCAACTTATTTGTCTACTTACATATATCTCTCCATTACGAACTATATACTGTTAGCAATTGGAATCAACATGGTTCTCTTTTATTAAATTTTGCTTTTATTGTACAGTTATTGCAGTGGAATTGGTAAATGAACAATTGTGCTTTTGTTCAATTGAATATATGTCCAGTTTCTCAGGATTTTCAATATTATTTTGTATCAATTAAACTACTAAATTATACTAAACTATCTACGTAGATTCTAGCGAAAAATGAAACAAAACACGTGCAATGCACGTGCGTCCACTAGCGTGTGTGTATCAGCGGTGATGTGTTAGCGTCATATATGGAAATATATGCAACTTGTATAAACAATTTAGCAAAATATTATACAAAAAGATATATATAACCTATGTGATTGGCATTAAATTATATAAGTTAAATGGTGTGTTTTGCCAATCATTTTTTACGAAGTTTATATCTTATATTATATTATAAAAGATCTATAGATTATGAGATTTATTTATTTATTTTTTTTGGTACAAAGGGGGATGGGGGAGGGAGATGGTGGGGATTCGAACATAGGTAACCATGGTAAGGAGTTAAGCCTTTAACTACGTAGGTTAACACTTTGATCCCTGACCTATGTGATTTATATTACATTAGATTATATTATAAATAACATTTTCTTGAATATTTTTTTACTACCGTCTTTTACAACTTTTTATATATTGTTGTTTTACATTAAATAAGTATGTTAGAGGAAAAAATAATTTAAAGATAAAATAGTAAATTTGTCTTATCTTATATTTAATTAATTTTTTTTTTTTAAACTTGGTTGGAAATTTTTCTTTTGGATAAACTTGCCTAATAGCTGATAGCAGTCGATAAATGACTCAAAATCCAACCCTGTTTGTCAGACGCGTTAAGCCGAACTTCACTCCTGTATTTTCTTGAGTAATATTATTTATTTCGTTTTGAGGAGTTTAGTTGTTATTTTTTTGTTAGCTTATTTAATAAATTAATGTTATTAAATATTTATGCATATCTACTCAACCTCAGTTGTTACTTTTTTATTAACTATTTAATAAATCAATACTCTTATATATTTATGTATATTCAACCTATATCCAGTCTTAGTTTAGATAAATTGAATTATTCTTTTTTTTTTAACTCACGCGCCAATCCGAACAACATACAAATCTTAACGGCGCTTGGTCACGCTCCAAAATTCGCGTCAAAACTCATTGAGATATTTTTATATCAAAAAAGTCGGCTCAACTTTTTTATGTAATTCCTCGCTTTTTTCTCAGGTTTCTTCTATATCCTTCTTCAGTTCTTCTCCTCCCTCTCAGGCTCTCGCCGATCGAATAAAATTAAAGATGAAGATTTTCGTCAAGACTCTCAAGGGTTCGCATTTCGATATTGAAGTGAAACCTGAAGAAACGGTTCGTTTTTTTCTTTTCCATTTTCGCGATGTTAATTGGTGCTACTTTGAGACAATTTGTGGACATAATTCTGTTCATTTTAAGTTTTGAATTTTTCAAAGATTATTGTTTATATGATTCTTGAATTTTGGTTTTTGTGGCTGATGTTGGCGCCAAGTACAGATTTCGGTTACATGTTAGTTCAGAATTTTTAAGAAATTTTGTGGTTAGCTGAAGACTCCAGTGATTACTTTATATATTTTTTGCTCTTAAAGAGTTCTAAATATGAATTGTTGTTTGTTGCTGTTTGTTAGCTCCGTTTTAGCCAAGTTCCCTAATCTAAGTAGCCAAACTCATTTGGTGCTCCGGCAGTCTTGCTTTGGGAGTGTGGCTGCTAATAATAATGGGGCTCTTTATGTGCCTGAGAGGCGCTCGCTTGATTCTCAATTTCTCCGCAGGTTTATGTGTTTAGGTTGCAGCATTGTGCATGTGAATACACGATCGATGGTTGATCATAGATGAAAATCGCTAATGCTGGCCTCAATTGTTGATGACAGGAGTACATTGTTAATGTTTTCATTGAAGAAGAACATAAGATCGGTAATGTGTAAGGGGGCAATTTGTTTTTCCACTCACTAAGGCACGTGTAAGGTTTGGTTGTGGACCGCCGTGGTGGGGTTGTGGGGATGATGATAGATGGCTATCATTCGATAATGGTGTGGGTGTGAAAATACAAAAGATCGTTAGCGAAGATGGAAAAATTAGTAAATGAAGGAGCAACAGCATAAAATGTTGAAGAATATTAATATTTTTATGATATTTTGTTGAAGTCATTATATGCGACGTTATGTTAAATGACAGGATAGCTAGTTATAAATTGTTTTAAATGGTTTAACTGGGAATCTAAATTATACAAGCTATTATAATTTGTATAAGTGGTGTTTCATTACTTATTTGTAATATTCAGGGACCAAAGACTTAAATTGTGAAAAGTTTAAAGAACGTTAATATCATATTATCATTATGATATTTTCTTGAAGTTGTTATATGCGATATTGTGTTATTTGAACAACTATGATTCATGAAGGCAAAAGTTGTGAACTCGTTATACTGTGTTTTAAAGTAAAACTTGTAGGTGGGGAGAACAATTGTAATATCTGTATATTGTTCTGCTTATGCTTTTCATAGTATATAGGTGCCCCCCCCCCAAAAAAAAAAAAAAACTTAAGGTCACGGCTCCCGTCTCTGAACTGGAGAGCAGTTTGGGCAAAGGGAGTGAGCAATTTGAAAGCTCATTCTATTATTTTAATTGCCACCTCTTATGCTTTGTATTTCGGTCTCAGTCATTTACATTCAGTAGAAATGTAAAAGTACAAAATCAGATTCATAAACTATCAGGTTCCTTCATTTTTATCTGATGCAGTTCGGTTCACATTCCGTGAAGGATAATAGAAGCAAAATCCTATTAGTTTCTAGAGTAGTTAGGAGAGAGAAATAATATATAGAACAAGTGAAGTGATATATTTATTTTAATTGTGATCAATGGTGATGCCTGAACCGGCTGCCAAAATCTTCAAGTCTTTCCATGCATTATTTCTTCCTCCAGTTTTAATGGCGGAGTTATGCTATTTTATATTATTAAAGGCCATTTGTTCTGTTGAAATAAATAAATCCTTTGTTTCCCCCTTTTTGGTGGCAGGTTGCAGATGTGAAGAGAACTATTGAAACTTCGCAGGGATCTGATGTTTATCCTGCCACACAACAGATGCTAATCCACCAAGGCAAAGTTCTTGAAGATGGAACGACAATGGGAGAAAATAATGTTGCTGAGAACAGTTATGTTGTCGTTATGCTAACAAAGGTAATTGTTCTTTTGCTAGTTCCTGAAGTTAAGATAACTTCTACATCTTGTCGCAAAGCATTGTGTGTTATTTATTCTTAAAGATCGAAGTTTCTTAGTGATATATCATCTGGTTGCAGCACAACATCAAACTCTCTACTTTCAGTGCTCAGAAGATGAACTACATATGAACTTGAACTTTCCTTAGCGCAATTGTTCATCACTCTAGTGAACTAGATCTTTTCAGTTACATTGTGATAGAGTTTTAGGTGCATGGGGAGTTAAAATGATGGTTATCACTTATCAGATATTGAAAGCGCCCAAGCTGCTAAGGATTCTTGCGGCTTAAGCATTAACTAAAGGCGCATGCTTAGTTGAAGTAGACACAGGTTAATTTCAAGTAAGAAGCCTATTTTACGCTTAAGTTTTTCGGCTATTTGTGGAAGGATGCAACATGATCGGTCAAGTTTACCACTAATTGGACCTAATCAGATGAATATCAACCAAAGCAAGTTGAAATATACTAGCAGTTCAGATGAATAGGCCTTAAAGATTCAGAGACTCTGTAGAGCATTTTCTCTAGTCATTTCTCTTTGTTCTTTTTTGTGCTCCAATGATGATTTACTGTTGTCTTGTATAGTTTCATTAACTTGAGTCATTTGATATCCTGAACTGCCTTAGAATAAGAGCTCATCTGGTGAAGGTTCGACCCGATCAACTGCACCTTCTTTGAAGGTAATATGATAACGATTGTGATGTTTCGTTGTAATTATTTATTTCTTTGCAATCTTTTATTGCTGTTGTATGATTACTTACATTCTTGTGAGGGATTTATCATCATCTGATGCAATGAAATATCTTTTCTTAGTGCACTTAATGTTTAGGTGTTCCATTGGAACTTGAATCTCTAGAGTGCAAAAGCTTGTAACATCTGATTTTCTTCACGTGTTCCTGTGATTGAAATATTAACTAGGAATGAATTTGGAATGAGAAAAACCTGTTTATCTTTTAGAATAAAAATTGTCTATTTATTTTCCATATGAATAGGTAGCAATTAAATTTCCAACAGTTCACCTTTGAAGTTTGTTGTTACATCAAGACCATCTTCCTGTAAATGCCATTTAAATGTAAATTCATCTCCATTCTCCATCAGTTTCATGTCAGTGCTTTAAAAAGTTCTATTCTGATGTATGGATGTTCCATCACCTCTGGAACACAGTGTGCGGAGTCTGAATGGTTTGCCATCTTAGTTTTAATGCTTTATTTATATCACTAATGATCTTTGCTTTACCCAAACAAATTGTTGATGTTCTTAGCTTGGATATTCAAGACTGATGCTTATTCGATTACTGATGATATATTTAATTCTATTAGTTGACAATGAGAATTTTGTTCTACACAAATCAACACTTTTACTTTTTACCAAATTTAAAGGGAAGTGCATTCGGAGCATTTTATTTTTTATTTTTTACTTTAAATCATGTTACAGGAGTTGGTGTTAATTCAGGTGTATTTAAAAATGTTTTCCCCGTTTGCAGGCACAACCGACAGGTGCCACGCCTCCTCCGACTCCAACATCAGCCACATCACAAGAGCCTGCTGCAATGTGAGTTAATACTTTATCTGCCTTTTAATGTGCACTGGGTGTTTAGCAAGTGTGCTCTCCACCTTTATTCTTTTTGTTGGTGTATGGAATTATATTTTATTTTAATATGTTTTCAGCATAAATTTTTTTCCTACTTTGCAGACCTGCACGTGGACCTACTCCGGCAGCTGTTCCTGCATCATCTGGTGCTCCTGTTCCGTCCCCTCCTGATGCTTCTGCTGCTGTAGTGTGAGCATCCTGCAAATGAGATTTTAAGTGCATGATTATCTATTGGGGGTTAGTCATAAGTCATTTTCTGATTCTTTATTCTTCTATTAATATTTGATGAATTTCCCATGCTAGGCTGGATGTCTATGATCAAGTAGCTTCCAATCTAGTTGCTGGTAACAACCTTGAAGGTACAATCCAGCAGCTTCTTGATATGGGTGGTGGAACTTGGGACACGGATACAGTAGTCAGAGCCCTTCAAGCTGCTTTTAACAACCCAGAGAGAGCTGTTGAATATTTATATTCTGTAAGTTATTCAGTACATTTTCCATCCTTCAGCTGGGAACTTTTATATATTCAGATCTTGATCCCTTCTTTAGAAGTTTTCTATTCACTAAGATTTCATCTAGCAATTAGGCGAACAACTGAGCTCAGCTTTTTATTGATAACATTATGCTATTTGAGAAGTAAATCTTTACTATGTTACAAAGGAGTTGGATGCCAAAACAATTAATTCATCTGTCCACCTTGGTATGTTTCACAGGGCAGAGAGCAAAGAACCCCAAGATGGAACAGAGTTATGTACTTGAAAATAATTGCTCTATAAGAAAATTTTAGAACTGGTGAATTAAATAGTATCTGATAGTTGTTTAAAATTAATAATGAATCAAAAGAAGCTTCAAGTTTCAATCTTACCATCAAAATCGCAAATAATGGATCCCTAATCGAAGTCAGTTTCAATCATATCTATCAACATTATGAATTCCGTGCCCACTTAGTGGGGATTTATTTGAACAACTAGGAGGTTCTTGATAATGGATAGTCTTTTAGCCTTTATTGGTATATTTCACATCTTGTGATTGCCCTATGGAACTCTGTGTAATCTCTTGAAAGGGTTGAAGGATTTTGTCTGGTTTTTGCTGTTTTCTCAACTAGTGTTTGCTGTGGCCTGTCTCCAAATATAAATATCAGGGTATTCCGGAGTCAGCAGCAGTTCCTTATACACCTCGAAGTTCTCCTGGCACTCAGGCAGCTAACGTGCCTTCTCAGCCTCAGCAAGCAACACAACCTGCACCTGCACCTGTGCCTTCAAGTGGGCCTAATGCCAACCCTCTAAACCTTTTCCCACAGGTAAGCGGTTTTATGGTTAATATTTTCTAGATCGCCCCACTGTATATCTTTTGATGGGTGGACCTGATATTTTCTTCTCCCAGGGTCTTCCTAGTACTGGTTCAAATGTTGGTGGTGCCAATACCCTAGATTTTCTACGTAACAGTCAGCAGGTACAAAGTTTTTAACACATCCTGAATCCCAT
>CAVNYN010271512.1:0-19653 GCA_963692815.1 Nyctanthes arbor-tristis | reverse complement strand
TCATGTGCTCAAGTTTTACAGGTTCTTACAATATGAGGATCATCATGAGACATTACTTGTCCTTTCTTGTTTGTGCGTTGTTTCTATGAACGGAAATTTATCCACGTGCTCAAAAATTATAGGCATAAATGATTAAAAAAATAATGGGAGTAATTGAACTATATGAAGTAACATCTAATTTCGAAAATACTTGCAAAAATCTTCATTGGTTACTAATAATAATATTATCCTTACCATTCTTTTTGTTTAATTTTATAGTTCTAAGTTTTACTGAAGTTAAGTCCATATTTGTCCTCCCTAATTTACCTCACTTCCACCCTTTATATAATTTACCACAAATCAAATGAAAGGCATTGGCAAATTGCTCCATAATGCCCGTCCAGCTCTTGTAGTAACTGCCACAGCATTGTTGTGCTGATGGAGACACTATGGTTGCAAGCTTCAAAGTTGTTCTACGAATAATCACAAATGATGTATTGTGATGATTTTCTACTCTCCATCTCACCAAAATTGGCTTGTATTTCTTTTTTATTCTATCTTAAAATTTAAGCCACTTTTCTTGTAAAAATCTAACTAAATATTTTGTCATTACCCTATTTAATAGATTATCATTAACAAAAAAAAATATTAAAAGTGAAATGATTCATCAATAAATGAACATATTAGGAAAATGTATTTAAATTATACTTTTCCAATAAGAATAATTAAAATTTGTAATATTTATGAAAATAAAACTAAAATCATCTTTGTGAAAGAGAGAAATTACTATTGTTCTTCAACAAATTGTAAATTTGTCAATTAGGACCAAAAGAGGAAAAAAAAAGTACAAAATAATAATTTATAGTTTTAAATGGATACATTGAAAAATGATAACATTCATAGTGGACATATCGGCCACGACTTCAAATTAGCCAATCGAAGTAAGGAAATTAGTATGCAGTTGTACCGTAATTTTCTGGCCAAAACTGTTATAAGTAAGGATATTTGGGTCTTTTCGCTTTTACTTGAAATATATTGTGCGGTAAATATTATATTATCCTTTTTTTAATTCTTTCAATTTCCAATGATTTTTCCAATTGTCATTCCACTTGGATACGACCCTCTCTCTCTCTTTCTCTCTCTCTCTTAAATGAATTGAAACTTCTTCAAAACATCACTAGCTGTCTTATCTATTTGGGTTTATCGGTTTAAATTTGTGATTCATTTATCACAATTCCTTATCTATACTAGGAAATAATTGTTTTTAAATTTTTTTTAACGAGGATCTTTTTTTATCTAAAATTAAGGTGTTTATAATTCAATTAATATATATGTATATATATAAATCCTTGATATAAGACATTCTTGCTATAGAAACAATGGATAACAACTGAAAATACTATTATGAATTCACAAGTCTTTGAATAATTATCAATTTATGCAGTCTAATCTGATGGACGTTTTTTGGATTACTACAAGTTAAACATTTAAATTGATGTTTTACTACTATATTAATTATTAGTTTTCTTTTCATTTTGATGTTGATTTTGTTAGCGAAAGGGTAATTTACAACTAACGTCCCCAACATTTCAACTATTTTAAGATTACGTCATCAACATTTAATTTTCCTTCTATGGATCCTCAAAGTTTCCATATATCTTCCGTCAAGTCCCTACTAACAGAACTCTTCAAATCTGCCGTTTGCCAACTGTCTACAACAAAATTGGCAAACCCAACTGAAGGGTATTTTTGGTACAATGGAAAAATCATATACCCATAGCCGATGACGATTTACGTTTGTCAAAGCAATCAAATAATACAGGCTTTATTTCCACCACCCAACGTGAAGAAGAAACCCACCATCTGCTCAAGCTAAATGCGTGAAGCCACCGGCAATTTCAACCATCCAAGTCGGCGGCTAGATTTGTGCAGTGAAGAAAGACAACTGGAACTCTGAAGGGGGTATAGATGGGCTTTTGACGACGTTGTGTCCAAGCACGGAAGACTTACTCTTTGCAAAGAGAGAGGATGTATCGCCAAACTACGGTAAGAGTGATTGTATCATGTGAAAAATCACTGTTTTACACCTATTTTGAGAAGGGAATGTACTGAATATGGCTCAAATTTGTACTGAATGTGGCTAAATTTTGATTGTGCGGTGTAAAAGGGAACCACGGGTCTATATTCTGTTTTCTTTTTGGAGTAGCAAGGGTTACAAAAATCTACAATTGATGTATGAATTTCCTATGACCTGTGAAAGGTGGTTAAGCAATAGGGTGTTTTTCCCCCCATAATCTGTATTTCATTACAGAATCTTACAGAAACCTAATGGAAGGACTTATGTCGTATTACAGAAAAATGCATACTGTCCATTCCCTATTTTACATTATTCAACATGTATAAATTTTATATGGATTTGCTTGATAGGATTATTGTGCATCCAGGTAACTCTGCTAGTTTATTTTATATTTATAGTTGGTTCTCTTGAAAGTTGGAGGACACATGATCTATTGCGGGCCATTAGGTCACAGTTCCTCTGATGTAATTCGATATTTTCAGGTGAGTTTTCGAAGCAGTGGACTAATCTCCACGGCGTGTTTTGTCTTTTTCTTGAAGACTTCTTTCTTCTACTTGTTTATTTATTATCATTTCAACTGTGTAAACAGAGCATCTCAAGTGTGCCAAAGATTAGAGATAACTTCAACCTTGCGACATGGATGTTAGAGGCCAATTGGACTTTCTTCAGAAGCTAAACTCGGCATAGACTTTGCTCAGATTTATGAACAATCTACTTTATATTTATATGAATGAGTCCAATTCACTCAACTCTTGTATTTTGGTAGTTTGAAAGATCATAAAGCATCACTTTTGTGAATTCTTGTACTATTTGATACTGACTTGTTAAGCGCGTGATGTACATAATTTATTAATATTCTTGTAGGCATGATAAAAGAGCTCGTAAGAAGTCTGAGAACCCCATTATAGATACCATACCATACCAAAAATAGTACCATACTTAATTGGGCAATCATTTTCAAAACATCATTATACCATAAGGTGATTTAATCATTATGAATGTTAAAATTCACGTAACTATCTCGATATGGACATAGGAGCCTACTGTACCAAAAATGCCCTTCAGTTGGTTCTCCGAAATGGTTCTCAAACGGATGGAGATGGCAGATTTGAAGACTTCCATTAGTAGGGACCTTACAGGAGATTCATCGAAATGTTGAGGACGCATGGAAAGAAAATTAAAGGTTGGGACATAATCTCTAAATAGTTGAAATGTTGGAGACGTTAAGCGTAAAGAACTCTTAGCGAAATTAGTTAATTCTTTAGTTTGTATTTTTTTTCTGATTCGTCAATGAGGCTTTTGGATATAAATTTTAATTAGTATCAGATTATTGTGAAAAAATTAAATTCTTGATTGAGTATATATAACAAAGCATGCTACATACAAATATTGTATAATTTTTATAATGCGATCTCAATCGAGTGCTTTAATTGATTTGTTGACGTCCATGAATTTTTTTTCTTTTTTCGAGGTGTGGGGAAATGGAGAACCTCCTTTTTGGCGCTAAAATGACAAAATTGAGATATTTCTCCAACCCAATTCTAAATTTTGGAGGTGGGACAGGTAGTTAAATAGGTGTAAAGTGATGAATAAATTGTTTTATTATTCATTTTTAATTGTTTTAAATTTTATTTGTTACTACTTAAAGAATAAGGTATAAATATCATTTTTATTTCTTTTAAAGGTGTAAAGATCATTCTAATGAGACTAAAAGTGATGTTCTTCAACAAAAAATAGTACACAGAAACTTTATGTGAGAATTTACGAAGCAGTGGTTTGATGGTACTGAAAAAATAGAATATAAAACTCAACTAGTACAAAATGTAAAGTTGCGGATTATACAGATAATAGTCGTAGCACACATAATTAAATAGTTAAAACTCACAGCACTACACCCAAAATTTTTTTTGTCATACGTATACAATCTATCAATCCAATTATCCGTCTTAAGTGGGCGCATCTCACACAAAATAATAGGTCTCCTATCAATCCAATTGTCCATATGCATTCCGCAATCATACAAATGCACCAAACATTGACCAAGGCTTAACTAAAAAATAATTATTGAAGCTAATAAAAATGTCGGACTACAAAATCTTCAAAAAACGAAAAAATAGCTGATTGGATAATAGAGGAGCCTCAGACATCCAAGGAAGGATAGAAGCAGCATAAGCTCTCAAGCCAGGCGAAGGCGAAAGCTCTTAGGCGGCCACTGCGAATGTTTTTGAGAAACAAGCCTTTGGATTTATCATCACTAACCAATTCGGACCAAATTTCACAACACAAAAAAATACTTACAAAAAAATTTAAAAACTTTGATCAAGAGCAGTTGATTAATGAACTAAAGCTCGTGCACCAGGTACAAGATTATACCTATACGCATAATTTGATCAAATGTGTAAATTATCCTGTGGCAAACAAAGTCCAAGTCGATTGGAATTAACAGAAAGAATGGATTTAATAACAAGGAATTATAAAATAAAATACTTGAATTCGTTTCTGATTTAAATCAATTAGAACGAAAATAATTGAAGAAAATAGAGTCTTAAGTAAAGGATTTTGAAACTTCTGAACACAATTTGGAAAATAATTCATGGTAGATACAGATCCACAGAAAAATTACGGGTAGAAAAGAAAAAGGTGCCTCAGACATCCAAGGAAGGATAGAAGCAGCATAAGCTCTCAAGCCCCGCGAAGGCGAAAGCTCTTAGGCGGCCACTGCGAATGTTTTGAGAAACAAGCCTTTAGTTTATCATCACTGGCACCAATTCGCTTACACCAAGAAGAACTCAAAATCAAGATACATATGAACAGAACAGCGCAGGGCGATTCATTATCATAATTAAAAAAAAAAAAAAGAAAAGAAAAGAAGAAGGCCAAATAGATAAATAAATAAATAAAAGCCAAATGATTCATAATCATAATTCGATGGCAAACGATATAACCAAAGAGAGCGACTGGATAGATTGCATTGCCATATTCATGTTGGGGTTACTATTAGGCAGGAAAAGGATTTATTATATAGGAGATGACGAGGTTAGGGTTTTCGGGAGATTTTTAGGGTTGTGATGACAGCCGCGCGATTCGGGGAATGGGAGTTTTTAGGTCGTGATAGCCGACGGATTGGATTTGGAATGCGACACAAGGAAATAGGTCAAAGTTGAAAAAACGGGCTTTTTAGCCCAATTATGGAAACTAGTCATGGGCTCAGCAAGCGTTGTTGAATAAATAGTGGTAATTAGCATAAACCACCCTTGACCATTATAATTTGACTAATACTCTCAATTATAATTATTTTATTATTTTAGTTTTTATAATATTTATTGAAAACAAATTACAAAAATACTTATAGTAATAATATTTAGGAAAAATTTTAAAAAAAGACCAGAAAACATTAAATAAATTACAAAAAAAATAATCAATATAAATAAACAAAATAAGACTCTTACCTTAATTAAAACTCTCACATTCTCTTTTATCTCAAGTTATCATCAGTTTTAACCATCCTCTATATCTCCTCAAATACCGCGTCAACTTCAACGCCAAGAGCAGAATCGAAGGAGGAAAAACTTCTAATAATTTCATATGAACAATCAGGGAAGAGTATCACAGTACGTTGACTTCAACGTCATTTTTTATTTTCTTATTATTATTATTTTTTGTCTCTATCCTTATAACTGCCCATTTGTATATATTTCTATACAATAATCTCTAATCTGAAGGTTCCGTCTCTATTCTGCAGCGTGAATCGAGAAGCTCCTAAGCTTGATAACGTTGGTAATGGTGTCAGGAATTTCTTAGTTTAATGGTGTAAGTGCTTTGTAATACGTAATAAATTACACAATATAATATGTAATAAATTACATTGTAATATAGTAAATTATATGAGTCGAAAAAAGAATGACACAAACGATGACACAATGTATATTATGTAACAAAATAACAAGTACTATGCACTGTGTAATAAATTACATGGTAATGTAGTAAATTACATATGTGGGAAAAAGAATGACATAATGTATTAACAGTCTATAATGAACGATGACAAAATGTAATGTATAATAAATTACATAATAATATAGTGAATTACATGGGTCAAAAACGGAATGAAAAAACATATTATATGTAATAATTCGAAGAATAGAAGTTTTTCCTCCTTTGATGCTGCTCTTGGTGTTGAAGTTGACGTGGTGTTTGAGGAGATGGGAGCAGACGGCTGTAACTGACGATAATTAGAAATAAAAGAGAATGAGAGAGTTTTAATTAAGGTAGGAGTCTTATTTTTAATATGTGCATTAAATTACATGTTAATATAATAACTTACATGGGTCGAAAAAAGAATGACATAGAGTATCAACAATATATCATAAACGATGATACAACGTAATGTGTAATAAATTACACGGTAATATACATTGTGTAATAAATTAGATAGTAATATAGTAAATTATATGAGTCAGAAAAAGAATCATACAATATATCAATAATATATCATGATCAATGACCTAATGTAATGTGTACTAAATTACATAATAATATAGTAAATTACATGGGTTGAAAAAGGAATGAAAAACAGATTATGTGTAATAATTCGAAGAATAGAAGTTTTTCCTCATTTGATTCTGCTCTTGATGTTGAAGAAGTCGATGTGATATTTGAGGAGATAGGAGATGACAATTGTAATTGACGATTATTAGATATAAAAGAGAATGAGGAAGTTTTAATTAAGGTACGAGTCTTATTTTTAGTATGTGTATTAGTTATTATTATTATTTTGTATTTTGTTTAATGTTTTCTATTTTTTTCCTAAAATATTATTAATGTAAGTATTTTTGCAAAGGTCGACGGTTATTGCTAGATGAGAGAGAAACATATGTAATTGATGATAATTGTGGATGAAAGAGAATTAAAGAGTTTTAAATAAGTACAAGTCTTATTTTTAGAATATTATTTAATTATTTGTGATTTTTTAATTGTTTTTGGTTTTTTTATTATTTTGAAAATTTATTATCTTCAAAATTAGAAATGAATATTTTTCCAATAACAACTATAAAGACCAAAATAGTTACCATTTCTTACAAACGTATCTATTTGCATCAAAATTTCTCAAATAAAATGGGTAAATTTCACATATGTTCCCCAATCTTTTCTTTGTATATTAACTAGGTCCCCTCATTCCATTTTTCTTAACTATGCGAGTTCCCATCCTTTTATAAATTAACACACATGATCTCTAATCAATAAAATGACAATTACGCCATTAGCTCTTAAAACAAAACGAATTTTTTCAGAAAAAAGTAAAAATAATAAAAAATAAAAAAAATTCTTCCATATCTTATCTGCCTAGCTACCCACATCTGCAACTTGACCAGAATGACATTTTCGGGCAGCAAGATTTTTTAAGAGGGTGGGAAGAGAAACCCCCATTTTCTTCCATTTTTAACAGCAATGGAAGAATCAGCATCAAAATGCAGAGTTGTCCATTTTACTCGCAGAATTTGTCATTTTAGTCATATTAAGGGTGAGGTGAATAAATAAATAGGCAGGTAGGTAGGGGAGAAATTTTCTTTTTTTTTTTTACTTAAAAATTTATTTTATTTCTGTTTAAATAGTAAAGGGTATATTTCTTTAATGGCGTCAAGGCCCTGATGTGCCAATTTTACACACACACATTACTGTTCCTACAACTTATTTTACAATTTGTGTACACAGTATTATCAAATAAAATCTTGTATTTTAAAATTTGTGCAAGAATTAATAGATTTCTATCATATATGCAAATTGTTAAAAAAGTTGTAGATGGAATAGTATGGTGTAAGCATGATCCATTTTTAAATTGTTATATTCACACATCTAATCACGGTTTTTTCCCTTTTTCCCCATAAAAATCCGTTAGGCACTTAGACTGAAATGTCTTTTCAAATGCAGTGCAAGAGGTAATTTGCAGCCATCAAGACAAAGTGCAAATAGCAAATGCCCATGCATTGCTAAGGGAGTGAAAGGTGCAACTAAAAGGCCTCAAGGATAAAGAACAAGTATTCAGACTCCAAAATTGTAAATAACACAAAAGAATGCCCTGTTAGCAATCTATTTTAATTTAGAGAAAATAATGAGTGATCAAGAAAACCCAAGAACTTGTCTCCTTCAGTAATCAAAACTATTTAATTCATTAAATAGGACATGATTCCAACGTTATGCATACATAGGAATGTTCAAGCACTAAACGTCTACTAGTTCCAGACATTAATGTGACCCATCACCACACCCCTTAAATCACATTAGTGACTATCAGGTACCTCTGTAAGCTTCTCGCCCACGAGCTGATGGATTTTTCCTTCCAATTTGACTAGATTTTCGATGAGAAGTTGCTATCGAACAATTTCACTGATACTAATACTGTCTCTAGTTGTGACCTGTTGCTTAGGAAGTCCAAGATCGAAGGGTCCCAGAGAGTCATTCTACAAGCAAAGAAATTAGTAAAATAATTAGGGCGCGCCAATCCATTGCAACATCTATCTAGTAATGGGAGGAATTCTTACCCATTTGATGCTTGATAGTCCGAGACTGCTCTCTTCATCATAGACTCCTCGGGATTGAGATAAAGGATCGATCTTCAGTTGTTGAAACAAAGAATCTTTACCAAGCATAGAGTGATTGTTCATCTAGGAAACAAATAAGAGTCCTCAAAATATGGGGGGGAAAAATGCAGACTAACGCTAACATACATCTCCAAAGGTACAAATTAATTGATCCGACAGAAAGCAGTCTTAAACTTCAACACAGAACAAACTATTTTCCACTGTTAAAAATACGTCAAGAACGTAACAGGATATAAAACTAATCTTCACAAAGCATTTTAATAGTGAAATTTTGTGGTTTGCAAGCTACTGTTACACAGCCTAACCAAATTTATTCTTGGGAATTGGCACCAGAAACAACTTGATTACAATTTGAAATTAAAAAGAATGATTGGTAAACTCAAAAGGTAGTTTAAAAGCAGACACCAAGAATGCTATGACATCATTGAAGGAAGGATATGCAGAAAAAGGAAGGAATAGGAGCAGATGGTTTTCTTTCCCGAAAAGGTACCAAAAAGAATTTTGTTCCCTACTTTTCTGAGAAGAAACAGAAGGAAAAGTCCATTTCTCTGTTACATCACCATATCCGGTACCTATTGTATCCTCCAAGCCAATTTGAATATATCTTCATTAAATTTCACCCTCACAACAATGATTCTGAAAAGCATGTAGTTATCTTGTTTCTAATTCTCGGGGAAAAATCAGCAATTTAGGATTATAATCTTGTCTTTATTAACTTAGATACTAGGTATTTCATAAGGGTGACAAGATAAAATTAAGAAACATTCATCTGCTCCCATCAGATGGTGTCAAGGACCAGGAATATTGGAATAGTCTCTTTTTCCTGCTTCTATCCTGATAATGGAATGATAATCCTATAGAATTTCTCTCCAGTGTGTTCCATCCTCTGTGAAACCAATTAAGGAAACTGCAAGAGTAACATTCAACCAGAAAAGCTTGTCTGCACATACCTCAGCAACATTAGAAAACCAGAATGTTTTTGAACATGTATCATTGCTACATCCACAATAACCAACTCCTTCATTTGGAGTTAGAGCATCTTTGATTGATGATTGAAGTTTGCCAACAGGAAACGCATGACATGTCTCTTCAGCATCCAGAATAGATGAATGTGACTCATGGCATGCTGGTTTTAAAGCTTCAGAATGGGTACTTAGTTGGGCGGCAACAAAAGCATCAAATGAATCAGATAAAGATGCAGTAGGCTGAAAGGTCGATTTGCTCCCTTCTAATCCACGATTACAATTATTAATCTTTTCCTGCAAGGATGCCTCAGAAAGTAAGCCTCCAATGCTTAAATTAGTTAGGTTATCATCCCATGGAGACTGAACTTGTAAACAGCCCTTTTCTACAGTTGTTTGAACCCCTGATCTGCTCTTGCTTGAAAGCAGAGATACTTCAGACTGCAATCCTCCAATGTTTATATCATTAGAAGTTGAAATAATTGGCAGCAAGCTCAATTCACTAACCAATTTCAGGTCAGGATTGCTGACGTTGCCCGGCAAAGATGCCTGAGACAGCAGGCCTCCCATGCTTACATCAGAAATAAAACCAGCTGGTTGCACATCAGACTTATTCACAGATTTAATATAAGAATCATTGATCTTTTCCTGCAGTGATACTTCAGATAGCAGACCATTAATACTCAAGTTGGTCAGATTATCATCCCAACATATTGTCGACAGTATTGGGCCAGTGTGGGTCACCATTTCATCGTTCTAGCAGGAACAAGAGGCATGCGTTAATAATGAAATAAAGTATGTGCTATAAACGAAATCTACCAGTCCATTAAAAAATTATGCCATGAGACAGTAACTTGAACTGCATGTAAAACTACTAATATTGGATGGTGGTTAAAATCCTCCACCAAGGATTTCCTCTTCACACCACAGAAAACAATTAAAAAGAACTCGCAACTGACTTCAGGCCTAGATTTTTCTTAAGATTAAGCATTGAAGTTATTGTAATTTGTGATAATGACAAAAACCTTCCATCTGAAGCAGCTTGTGTCATATTCGTGATTAATTTGAAGTATATGCACAAATTTAAATTTCTAATGTGTTACAGAACATTCAAAAATCCAAAATGCAAGGACCCTGTGAACAATCGGTTGTGTCCTTGCAAGATAAATGCAACGGTAACGTCCAGACTTCACAAGAACATTGATAAATTTAAAAATTAAATAGAACTACTTTAAGACACAAGTTTCAATTGCTTTTGCACAGCAACCTTCCCTTGGTTATTATAGAAAAGTCTAGCTTAACTTCCAATGTTTTTCTGCTTTCTTCTTCTCTAACTAATTCCTGTTAGGCTTCATCACATTACTTATGGACCCATTAAGTTCCGTTCACACTCCTAAGATAAGTTTCTCGTCTACCTGTTCTTAACCATAAAGGTAGTGATGAAATGAACAAATCTATAAACTTGGATTGCAAAATTTCCATCAAATGAGCATTGTTAAAATCCTATTCATAAATCATTACCAAATTGGTGTCAGTTCTGACTTCTGATTTTCATTCTTCAGTTCTGTTATGTCATCTTATGTGAACTTGGAATTATCTTTATTACTTTTGCCTACGTATCAACTACTTTGTTACTTCATCTAAACGACACATGATGCTTACCAAAACTAGAGCAAACGGCAATAATGGAGAGATGATTATGGGGGAGATGATATGGATGGTTGAACACGATAATGGAGATATTTATGTAAAAACAGGTTAATTTATTATGTGTTGTACTTTTTTTTTTTTTAAATTAGAAACTTCAAGTCTAAATATGAAAAATGATCTTCATTGCAAGATCTTTTTTTTTTTAAAATTCTTTTTTCTCGTCTTCCATGTTTCAATAATACGTTTTGCACTAGACAAGTTTTACAATATTTAGCATGCATAATTCTTTCAGGAACCTTTTTAATGATACTAACATATTAGATCTCTTCTTCTTATAAATTATTCGTATCGAATCAACTTAATATTTTGTAAAAGATGAGATGCATTTAGTAAAATCTATCTATAATCTATAATATATTTAGTATCCCATGAAATGAGAATCATTTTTTTGGGCGATTTTACCCTTGCCAATTTAAAATTATTTCCTTAAAATATCCATTTTTAGTTAATTGAAAAATTAAAAAAATACTATTTAATGAATTCACATTGCCAAACATTATTTAATGAATTCACATTGTGAAACACTATTCAAAGAATTCACATTGTTAAACGCTATTTAATGAACTCACATGGCACATTAATATTTGTTAAAAAAGTAAATTAAATTTTATATCATTTCAGTGAAACATTTGATATTGACATATTAATTGTAGGAATTCAACTAGATTTGTTCAAATTTTGATGAAAACAATAAGACACATCTATATCTATGAAGAAATAGAACAGTGTTCAATTTCAACATACAAGCTATTGAGAAAGTTGAACATTTTAGTTGACAGGTTCATGTGTTAAGGTATACACCTATTTTGTGGATATCATAACTTCCTAAAATATTCAAAAGTATCCCTATATATTATTAACATATAATGAAATTTATATATCAAGCTAGAACAAGAAAAAAGATCAATTGAAGTGTAAGTTTGTAGTTACAAAGTAAGATTTGATAAATATTAATTTGTAGTTACAAAAGTAAGATTTGAAGTGTAAATTTGACGTTTTCTTTTCTACGTCAGTATCACGGTATGCCAGCCATGCAAAGTTTGCGGCTAGTTCAAAATGGCAGAAGGGCGGATGCTGAGGTGTGAGTGGAGAGGGAGACGGAACTGTACTAGTGGTATGAGGCTTTTTACTGATGCCGCTGTGATTAATGGATGTATTGGTTTGGGAGGGTACTATTTGTGATCGAGAACGCGTGGTGCTGAGGGCGTTTGCATTCCAAGTAGAGAGGGAGTGTGGAGTGACTATTGCAGAGGCGTTAGCCCTTCGATATGGGTTGAAGCTTGCGCGGCTGTGGGGATTTCAATTAGAGGAGGCGTGTCTCGATGCTCAACTGGTGGTAAAACGGCTCAATTCGCTTTGTGGCATGGAGAAGGATGTTTTAATTCTTTCTGATATTATTGCTTTATGTAATGTTTTACACTGTGGACTTATTTGTTTTATTCCTAGAACTAACAATGGCATGGCACACCAAATGGCTTCTTTTGCCTTGCACAATGTAGGGAAGAAGCACTGGTTGATTGTATGCCTTTTGTTTTGGTACCCCGATTTGGGGATGGTTGAGTTTAATGAAATCGTTATCTTTCTTTCAAAAAAAAAAAAATATATATATATATATATATGTGTGTATGTCATTAACATTTAAATTTTTCAAAATAATGTGCAATGCGCGTTAAAATTGAGTAGTCTAACTAAAACTATAAAAGAACCTAGCAATAGGCTACGTAGTTCCTCATATCATTATGGATAGATACAAATACTAACTTGAAATAATAGTCAGATGATAGATCTTAATTCCCGTGAACAAACAATTTACTCCAACATATAGGTTTGAAACATTTATCAATTATTCAACTACTATTATTATTTTTAATGTATTTCTAGGGACACCATCCAGCTCAATGCTGAAGCTCAATCAATTGGATGGATCCAAAATATAATCTTATTCAAGTAAAAAGGGATGGAAGTTAGATGTTAACCATAGAAGACAAGAAAACATACCGCCTGATCCACTGGTACATCCAGCGACTTCAATGCATTCACATCCAAATCTACCACTTCTACCGTATTGATTGGTTCTTTAATGTCATCAGTCATCCTGGCCTTCTCCTCTTGATCATTTCTAGTTTCTGAAACTTCAGAGCAGCTTCTCCTGTTGCATTCAGACTCTATTTGAGCCTTGACGGGACTAGATTCTGGAGGTACTCCAAACGTCTCCTCCCGAATATCAGAGAACCAACCATACCTGGAATGCAAAATCAAGTAATCAAGAAACTGAACTCAAAAACTGAAGGAATTGTTGGTGCACCAACATGCTTCAGACCTTAGCCGGAAAATAACAGGACTTTCCACAGCAACATAAACCTCTCCTGCAGTAACACCGCGGTCATTTGAAGTCCATCTTCTGCATGAAGTTATTTTCTCTGATCTCGTATTGAAGGGAAAGAGCATTAGCTGGCGATGCGCTATACTTGAAGTACTCCATTTTGAATTCAAGTGCTTAATCACTGATGATATCTTCTTCCCAACACTTAAGCTCAGTTCCAAAAAGGGATTATAGCCATCCTGTGAAGACGATGACCAAAAGGAAAACTTCAATCAATTTTATAATAAATTTTTCTGTGAATCAATGACCAATTTCCCAGCCACCCACCCAGCCAAACTGAATTGATATTTGGAAAGAATTTCTTGCTTTTGTTTGAAGACATTACCTTTTCCAATCCCCGTCGAGTATTTTCATCTAATGGGAAAAGCTGAAGTATAATCTTTGCAGATAAATTTTTCTGGTGAATCTGAAACTCTGTTGGAGGTGTTCTCCCACTTCCTGTATCAGATATATTGCTTCTTAGAAACCTTTGACCAGATAATGAAGCAGCACTGCATTGTAAAACCCCCGTATTTTTGTCTGGTATTATAGGTTTACATTCTGCTAAAGAGAAGAAAAGCCGCAAAATGAGAAATACATTTGGAACCTGCAAAATGAGAAACACACCTGGAGACTATATATATGTCTGGTATATATATTTGTGTGCATGCACCCACCTACTTGCGTAGATCTTGTCATTTATATTCTCTTTTGCAAAAATTTACAATAACAAAAGGCCAATAGGGACTCAGAACCATGTAAGTTATTAAATGAATAGATTTTTTTTAAACAGCTAGTTCGCCTAAAAACTCACTAGAATATGTTCTGTAAACATTTCCATACAGTTGCCAAACCTGAGTTTTTATCTCCCCTGCCAGAGCCATTTGCAGATTTCTTCATGGAACCACCTCTGCATTCTTTTTCCCTTTTGGAAACCTCATTGATCTTTCTCTTTGGCTGTCTAGTGGACCTCATTGCCACTTTGCTGCATATATAACATATTTCAATATCTCTTCCGGTAGTCCAAAATCCAGCCAGATGAATAAATAACACACTGTTATAAAGCAGCAGAAACCATGCTTTCCAAACAAACAAAGTCCTCATTGGTACTCCCTCCATCCCATTTATATAAGCCACCTTTCCTTTTTGGGTCATCCCAATTATGTAGTCATATTTCCATATTGAAAAGATTATTTTACGTCACTTTACTCATATAACCTTATTTAATGCACAGTTATAACTATTAATTTGAATGTTAGTCATTAAATAAGGGCATATTAGGAACATGGTTTACAAATACTTTTCGATACTATTCTTAATCTATGTAAAAAGGCAAACAAGCATATATAACTAGAACAGAGGAAGTACAACAATCTAATGTTTAGCAATTTTTCATGCAAGATATTTATATGCCACACATAGGTACTAAGGATTTGGAACTACATAAGAAAAATAATCAACAGACCAAATACTATAAAACATAGATCTCCTCATGGCAAATAAAAGAATGATGCATGTCTAATTGATGTCTCAGTCATATGTCTTTTGACAGGAGGGGATTAAAAGTAAACAACAAAAACAGATAATATCCAAGTATTTGGAGGAAAAAAAAAAAGAAAAAGAAAGAAAAAGAAAAGCAAGTCATTATGCTATACAATCTTTACAAATATGTTGCTCGCAGAATAAAAATAAAGAGCACTGATAATATGACTTCAAAATTAAATATCAAACCGTGCACAGATGAGACTGAAGAAGGATACTTCCCATCTTCAAGCTTTTCCATATCTTGCAAGTTTCCTTATAGAGGATTGCATTTGGTTAAGTCTGTCAAAAATTTGCCAATACTTTCCATCTTCAAGCTTTTCCATACCTTGCAAGATTTCCTTATAGAGGGTTACATTTGGTTAAGCCTATCAAAAGTTTGCCAAACAGTAAGCCTACTTCCTCTCCAGGTAATTCTAACTCCTCATGCTCAGCTCTCCTCATCTCACGCCCTCAAAAAAAAGATGCCTCAAAAGAGCCAAACAACATCCAGATGCGTCATACACATCGTGTTTCATTATGTAAATAGCCTAATGCCAATGAACTACTATCCAATTCAACTTTCACACAAGGGACATGAAAGGTAGCCCATATACTTCTTTTATTAGTATTCTAAAAGAAATCAAATGGATCCAGCTCTCCCACCCAAAATTACATTTTCATCATTCTAAACAAATCAGGAAGTAGGCTCAGTACAGTTTCGATACAATGAAAACTCCTTAAGATTAACTAACAACATGAAAGAACTTAGAATAAGCTAATTCCAGCAGACTTGGCTGTTGAACATGTTAACAATTAGTGCAAAGAAATTCTAAGGTTCTAGAAACGCTTGGCAGGAATTCACCTGAATACGCATGAAAATGCCAAAGTTAAGCTGTTATACCAACATCTTCAGCTGACAATACACCATCTAAATAGAACTTGAGTAGATACCGTGATATGTTTGATCCTTGTGCGTCTTGGCCAATTATCACATTCGCTAATATTTCATATGGGTAAAAAGGAATATGGTTCTTTTCTGTATGAAATGAAGAACGTGGAACAACAATCTGGAAATCCATATTGCACTACGAGAAAAGCAAACACATACATTTTCCATTCATAATCTATTAATCCATTGTCGTACAAAAATACAAAAATCACGCAATTCATAGAAAACGAAAACGAAAGCGAGATTTGAGATAAAATTCAAAAGAAATCAAGTCAAATCATAAGCGGAATTCCATCTATTACACCGATTCAAAGTGAGGATCCAAAGACCCTGGAATATAATCGAACAAATTATATTATGCATGAATAAAACTGCAAGATACTTCGCCCTACCATATTCAACCGGCAGATGCTCCTCAATTTGATTTTCCGTGCCACTTTCTCTGCGTGTGCCTCACAGGGAGGGAGGGAGGGAGAGAGATTTATAGTATGGCGGGAATGATTGAGAAGAGTGGCCGCCTTAATTTTTGATTTGGTTTTGAATAAAAAATGGACGGTGTCGGGGGTTGCCGTTTGATATAAACAATTTGCATTTTTGGTCCTCCTCTAATTTATTATTAGATATCTAGTCACTCATTTAATCCATTATAATATTACTCGTGGTTTCATTCTTTCCTAAAGATAGCAATTTACCTCAATCCGGCCGAAAACCTACTATGCCTTGAACCAACAAGGCAGAAAAATACCGTCCCTCAAGTTAGCACGACAAATCGGGGCACGATCCACTACCCCGCCACGAGTCAAGGGGGCAGGGCCCAATCCGCCCCGATCCTTTTAGATTTTTTTTTAAGAAAAAGGAAAAAGCAATTACGAAACCCCAAGTTTTATTAAAAAAATATTTTTGAGGGTGATTGTTAATTTCAGGTAACATAGAAACCCCAAAAGTCACCACCAAATCTCCTAAAAATAATAATAATAAAATTAAACAGGGCACTAAATAGGGCAGTTTTGCACCCCCGAGTTCCGACTAGAGCCGCCCTGACCCGAAATAGTAGGGGCAACAAGACAGGGCAGGGTGGCAAAAAATGTTAAGGAGGCGGGGCCGATCCGTCCCAAATCTGCCCCATTACCATCACTAATCTTTCCGAATGATGTAAAATGTTCTCCGCTTAAGAAACCGATTGGCACAAATTTCGTGTCATTTATGTGATAAATCAAAAACTAGTTAGCTATTATTTCACAATGAAAACAGACTACAAGATTGTAAAAAAAAAATAGAAGGGTGGACCCTTGCCCGATCGGGGTGCGCGGGCACTCACAAAGGTAGGCCCTAACCCATGCACGGTGGGGCCACCACCCTTGTGAGTGATGGGGGAGCAATTCTTAATAGGAGAGCAATTTAAAAAGGACCACATTGACAAATAATTGTGAAGACTGAAAAATATACATATTCTATTTTGTGCTTGCAAAGAAAGAAACTCCTTTGCATCGATGATTTTAAATCTTAGTCTCTATAGATAAAAATTGCATGTGTAGTTATATGTAATTTTAAACTTGCTATAAAAAAAAAAACTTGCAACAGAGATTCCAACAAATAATTTCTTATGGAACTTCATTAGAAAATTGTCTTAATCTTTACGTGTTGCAACCTTTGGTAATTTTCACCTGGAACCTTTACTTCTATGAATTATGATGGTCAATCCCTCAACGTTTAAAAACAAGCAATTTTCAACAAGGCTTTCCTTTTATTTTTCTTTTTTAATAATCGTTTATTTATATACACACTTTCCCCCATGGAACCGGTATAGTTTGTTCATGAATATACAATCATAAGAACACTGCTTTGTCTGTTCATTGGTTTCCCTTAGAGCATCTCTAGTTTTAGCACGCGATGTAGAATG
Source organism: Nyctanthes arbor-tristis (assembly GCA_963692815.1). Lineage (NCBI taxonomy): Eukaryota > Viridiplantae > Streptophyta > Magnoliopsida > Lamiales > Oleaceae > Nyctanthes > Nyctanthes arbor-tristis. The sequence continues at coordinate 1,591 of CAVNYN010271512.1, read as the reverse complement.
CTTCGTGCGTGGTTAGAATCATAGAAGAGTAAAAGATGACATCTCAATAATTTTGTGAATTGTATGAAATTGTAGCTTGTTGTGGAATGATTAATGATTAATTTGATATAGTTCACAATTGTGACAAGATAAAAGTGAAAATCAATAGAAGGAAAAGTATAGTACACATTCTCTACTATTTCCTATGTCATACCCATCAAAGGCAAGGCTCGGCAAGAAATTTCCAGATAGCTACTAAAGGCATAGTTTCTTATTTTCTTTTATTTATCCGTGTGTGTATATTAACTAAGTGTATGATATACGTGTAGTGGCGAGTAACGCCTCTGGTCAAAATGCTCAAATTGGAGTTGTGGAGTCGTTTGGGATTGTAGGGAAAAAAATTATAGCACTTAAAAAGTATTGGAGATACAGTATTCCTCACTAATTAAAAATACATGTGCTCAAGGGCCTCAAATTAACCGTAAAAAGAGTCTTATAAATCTACACGTCGATTTTTAATTTTGCCAATATGATAGAGTATAGTCCTTTTGAAGTACCAGAATTTTGTATGGATTGCAGATAGGTGGCATACCAGAATTTTGTATGGATTGCAGATAGGTGGCAGTTTATGTTGGTTGGTGGTTGCTTGTGCAACTGAGACTGGAGTGTGCTTGAGACTCTACATTGGCATTGGTGGTGGTGGGTGTCCGCAGGTGCTTGCGCAAATAAACTGGTTTTATGAAGTGTTACATGTGTTGTGATCGTTTGTAATATTCGATCAAAAAGTTTAGATTAATTTATTTATTCTGATGCTTTTCAAAAATATTTATATATATATATATATATATATTATAGTAAGATAACAAATTAACATTAATTTTGATGAACTAAAATTCTGTCTATTAAGTATTATTTGAAGTTTTCTCTTCACATCAAATAAATTGTCATTATTTTGAAGATGTAATAGTCCAGTTCCGCTACAAAATTTGATCAAGCTCCAGCTAAGGAGCTTGATCAAGTATGTGGTAAGCATCTAACAAAACAATATGTGGCTTGTTTTATTGGATGTTTGTCACATACTTCATCGAGCTCCTTAGCCGGAGTTTGATCAAGTTTCATAGTAAATTTCGTAATTATGAGTTGTACGGTTTCTAGGAAACATTGATTTATATCAATTCTATCTCAAATATGTAGAATTTATTTTTAGAGAAAATATATTTACACAATAATTTTTCTTATAGTTACACCATATTTTTATGACTTTGAAGGTCTTTGATTTTTGTAACTTGTAAAACAGGATCCCAAAAAAAATTTATTGCATTTTTTCTAAACATTTTTTAATTGTTATATCTTGTTTCTTAATGATGGTTAGGGATGGCAACGGGGCGGGTCGGGGTCGGGTTTGGCCTTCCCCGTCCCCGCCCCGAATTTTTTTACCCCGCCCCGACCCCGCCCCGATCCCCGAGTGAGTCGGGGCGGGGTCGGGGATAGGAAAATCCCCGACATTTGCCCCGGTTTTTTTTTTTTTTTTTTTTTGTAAAATCCCTATATTGTTTTTTTTGTTGGCACTAATTCACAAGTCAGAGGCAGCGCAGTTGGTTAAAGGTTGGGG
>CAVNYN010271511.1:0-11325 GCA_963692815.1 Nyctanthes arbor-tristis | reverse complement strand
AAAGAAAAAATGTACGAACAGCACAGGAACAAAAATAAAGCACTAGAAAGAATCAAATATTAAAGCAAAAACAACCAAAATACTTACAGTTACGGAGTGCTCGGTGGAGAGAACTGAAGCTGTAATCAAACTGAAAACGCAGTCTTTTTGACGATTCAAAGTGATGAGAAGAAATTTAGGACTATTATTCAACTAAGATTGTATTTTTTTTAAAGTCTGAAAATTGAAGAATTGATTTATCAAAATAAAATAAAAATTGAAAAAATGAAAACTGGAGTACCCACGGAAGTGATTCAAGTGAAGAGTCGTCCCCACTCTCCGAGGGCACCGCTAACGTACGCCATCTTCTAATAGATTAAATGGCACTACTGGTTACCAACTATTGTTTCAGTTGTAATTTGGTATAGAAATTTAAAAATAGCAAAATTAACATTTCAATAAATATTTTTATTAGAAAACTTCTACTTATGGATAAATGTTTTATACAATCCACCACCACCATTGGATTATCATTTGGAAGTAATGTGTTGTGAAAAAAAAAGTAATGTGTTGTGAAAAAAAAAGAAAAATTTGACGCACTCATGTAATTGTGTAACATAAATCTACTTATTTACTATAATTTATAATAATAATTACTAAAAAAAAAATAGACGTTTCAACTTTGCATATCAAATTATCGCTCAATAAGATATAAATATGAATTTTTGAAGTTCAATTTTGCTTTCCAATTGCTGTCCGGGAGTTCACATATATAATCCTTGTGATAGGTCAGATGTGTGATGGTTCAATTTTTATGTGGATTAATTTTACGCAACACGGTTGGAGCTCGAAGTCTATACTGTATTAAAATAAAAAGTCGTTAGTTAATAAATCACTTTGAAGGTAAGAAAATTAAATACATTTAAGATTTCTTGTCAGTTATATGTCATCTAAAATGGTCTTTTATAATATCAATAGGTGCTACATATAGTCTATATATATATATATATTTGAAAGAAGCTACATGTAGTATACTAGTACTTGATTCTTTTGTATGTACTGCTTGTCAAACTTTAGGTCAATAGAACATGATTTTTTACACGAGTTTCATGCCAACATTTTTCACGAGAAGTGGTTGGTTTGGTACAGTTAGCAACTTAATCGTGCTTACACATGTAATTGAAGTCAAAGGGTGCTTACACAAATTAAAAGATCGGGTGTGGAAAATCACTTACATGCCATTAGAATTTAGATCTCATGAATCTTGGCCAAAATTTGCTTTTTATTGGAAGTGACTTTTTTGGTTCGCATTGTCCCTGATTCGAACCATACATGCCCTTGTCCAAATTTCTCTCCCCTCTCCTATATCTCCTGTATTAAGAAACAAAATAAAAGTGACTTTCTCATTATCCTCTTTAAAAATAATTATATTTTTTTCGATTTTAAGGCTATTTTCTATTTTTCCCTTTTTCAACAATCCATATTTATTTTCATTTTTCCATATTTTGGGGCTTTGATTAGTAAGTTTATTGACATGTACAATAACGTTTTTGTATGCATTGATAAGATAAGATCCCAAGTCATTATACCTTCTTTAACCCAAAATATAATTGACATATATGAAAAGGAAATGTAAATAATTCATTTCGTCCCAAAAATATTTGATATACCACATGCAATTCATATCGAATTCATAACGTGCACGACAATATTTAAAGTAGAACACGACACTACAATTTAGTTTAAGCAAATTGTTCGTCTAATATATGTTCATTGAAATAATTGGTTTGATCTTTCTATTTTTCCTATTTTTCTATCCGATATTCCTATTTATATATGTTCATGATACATGAATTTCAACGAATTTCAATTTTTCTTGTTCAAGCAATCATGAACTTGGGAAATTTTATGATTGCCTTCATCTTCTATAAATTATGATATGCGATGCGATCCAGACGCTCAACTTTGATATAGTGGAAACCATATGCACAAGTGGCTGCTGATTGTGCGCCACATATGCATGTGGTCCCCACAGACCACACACATCAAAATTGTTCAAATGCTGGAGTGCTTGAAGAGGAAGAAGTGAACAGTAGTTATAATAAATTGTTCAGTGACTTCCTTTTCTTCCATAATGAGAAAATACAACCTCAAAAAAGGACATAAAAATTATATGTTTTGTTCTGTGCCAATAGTTTCTGGTTACAAACAACTCTAATTCACAAAGTCAAAAAGCAAAAGTTTCTGTCAAAAATGGAGTCTCAGCAATATACAAAATGGGCAAAATCTATATCAGTATCTAAAATGCAGGCATGCAGCTGAGATTGTCGACTATGTTAATACCGGGTCTGGGAGATGCAAAAATGCAGCTTGGCAGAAAATCGTCATCTCTTTCGGAAACTGTCACCATCATTTCATAGACTGTTTAAACAAAAGCTGCAAGATCATCTCCCCCGTGAATAAGATTAACCGGCTAGCAGATTTAGCAGTTACTTTCCAATAAGCTTATAGTAGGCATACAATCCCGATCCAATGAAACCTAGGAGTTGCCCAACAACGTTCAGCTGCAAGCAAAGTCAATTTGACACTCATAAATGAGGTATGGAAAAGCATGAAAAACAAGAATGCATAAACAATATCAGTCCAGGAAGATGATGAGGCAGAAACTGAACTCACCAAATCAAATGGAAGCCCACCAAATATGATCCATCCTAGGGAAATTGTGAAGAAATCCTACATAAGCGGAACGAGAATCAAATATTTATAACCATTAGACATGTAAACATGTAAGCATGCATATTAAAGCTGCATCACATGCACAAATGAAATTTCCATTTTTTTGTTTAAGTAACAGAGAAAAAGAAAAAAAGTATGTAAATGAACAGACCTTTAAATTACCACAGATTGTCTGAGTGAGAGCTGAATTCAGGGTCGTGTTCAGGAAGATACTGTAGTTCAGAAAGAAAGCCAGTATGCAGGAGAGAAGCAATACCATCTGTCCACCCAAAAAAAAAGGACAAAAGGAATGATGTTAAGCCATGTAACATACATTTCCTTCCGAGAGTAATGGAAATTTAAATTTGGAAAAACACAGGGGCACAAGATAGCGAGGTCAAATATGATCACAAGTCATCAATAAATTGAAGCCCTTTTTTTCTTCCCTTTCCCTTTTTTTTTTTTTTTTTTTGGCATTTTAGATGTTTCCACAAAATTATAAATCTAACATCCAGGCTGAATAATAAGAACATGAAGGAGCGTCATAGTTAACTGCTTGATGGCCTCTAGATGAACATATCCATGAAAATGGTAAAGACAAGATAATAATGCATGAATAATCACAGCTGTAAGCCATGACAATAGGATTGCATGATTATCTGAACTTTTCATTAGACTGAAATGGTAAGGCCTGCAGTTATAGAAGGAGAAAAGAAAAACAGAATTCGGGAAAAGCATCCGGAAATTAGTGGTGATCAGGCACATGATAAAAGAATTTTTCAAATTTGAAAGTAACAAAAGAAAAAGTTATTTTGAATACGCAAAGTTCGAAACATTTCTAGACACTCCAAGAGTACTTGATACTCTTGGTCAATGGAGAACTGACAAGCAGATTCATAGGCAGATAATTGATTAATTGGGACCCTTATATCTTCCTATCTCAATTCTCATTAGCTAGGAGTGCCGAGTCTCCAGTACTCATTAAGTATTTGAAATTTTTCCCACAAAGTTCTGAAAATAAACCCATTATAAGAAATTGGAAAAACACATGACATTATGACATGGCATAGCAAGCTCGAAGCAAAGCATTAAGTTGTATCAAAATAATAGAATTGGCAGGGTGGTTCAGTCTGTCGCCAAATATTACCAGGAAACCAGGTGAAAGCAAATATGGGAAATTCATTGTCAACTCCAAGTAACCTCGGAAAAATGTCCAGAGCAGTAGGACGGGTCCGCACAAAATTCCTATATTGGAAAAATAAAATAACTAAGTTTCACATACAATAACATCAAAGTGATATCGAATACTTAAGAGGAAGTAAACAAGAAATCAAATGGTTACTTACCATTGCACCACATGAGGCCAAAGCTATTGAGGCCGCTGGATTTTCCTGAGTGAAAAAAAATAATTAGCAAGAAGAAAAATCAAGCTAAAGGGAAACACTGTGAACAGAAGTGGTTTCCGTACCAACACGGGCTATTGTAGCTAGATATATAGCTGTGCTAATGTTGGAGAGGAAAACAACAAGATAGCCATAGGAATCAAATGACAAGTCCCGAGCTCCAGCAATAAAAGCACCCAGCACAATCAATCCCACACTGACAACACCTTAATGGTTTTTGTTAAGTAGAAGAGTACCCAAAAAAAGTATAATTTCACGCGCATAGATGCAGATTGTACAAAAATCTTCTGATGATAAATGGAATACATCAGAATATAGAGTGAAAAATAAACATAAAGCAAAAGAAGCGGATAATTTGGAGTTAGTTAATGCAATCATCTGCCTCCTTTTGCCAAAACTTTGTATTAACTTAAGAACTCAATTTGTTATCTTCACGCAACATTGGAGTCTTTCTTTTGCTATTAGAGTTCAATTAAAGATTGCAAATGTACTTTGATTTTGTGACAGTATATCGCCAATTTAAACACATCTTGCATAGTATCAATGTACCATCAATTTTAATGTAGCATGATTACTATTTGAATGAATTTAAGCCAACTCATATGGTATATGGTTCTTATAAGCTTTATAGTGCAAGAGTTTACATTCAGAATTCAGTAATAGCACGTTTGGTAGGTGGGATTCGAATAGCATTGACCAGAAGAAAATAAGTGGAAATCTTGTCAATTATTCTGCCTACTCTTATCAAGAAATGCATAGCAACTATGACAGGCTACACTACAGGAAGTAAAAGTACGCTTTTCATGTAAAAAACTTACCTTCCCAGAATAGGACGTGTATACTTCTGCCTCACAAGGATATATTCCACGATCATTGTAAATACAACAGTTGTTCTCCTAAGGGTTGTATACATGGGTACATTTACTCCACGAACAGACTCCATGGTGACTAGCTTTCAAGCGAATAGAACGGACTTGTAAACAATTTTGAAGGTGAAGAAACCATGAAAGAAATATTAAACTAAGTCGTAATGAACTGATTTCAATTTTATAGCTGAAGCAGAACATACCATGTAAAGCAAATAGGTCAACGCAACGGGTGAAGTGTTAATCAAAGTCTTTAATGGTACCAACGTTTTGGAACTCTCACTGATGGCAAGGGATTCATTGCTATTAAAAGAAATAAGCTTCCAGCGTCGCAATGCATAAAGACAAAAACTTGAAGAAAACATCTGCCTCAAATACAAAGTGAAAATAAATTAGGACAATGCCATAGTTGAGATGATAAGCAACTTTTAGGCAATGAAAATAGAAGTGATGAATCTGTTCTCTTTAATTTGAGATGAGATAAATGAATTAGGCATATGTGTGATAAGCAGTTATAGAGTAACCAAGCAGAAAGAACAGCAAATGAAGCATAAACATACAAAGCTGGATTAGTTTGTACGGTATTTTTTTTATTACCCTTGCATTTCTAATCGTGTGAAAAGGAAAAAAAATGTTAATGATAAAGACCAACATATTTGGAGTATCAGTAAACAAAGAGGATCTGAAGGGGAAAAAAGGAGATTTTGTCTTCAAAAATTAATAACAGAAGAACAAATTCTAGTAATTCTGCAAATTGATCTGTCTAATTAAGGTAGATGGCTTGTTGTTACATTATTGATCTTATGTTTATGTAAATGGAGATCAAAGAAATATTTAACCTTCCAAATTTCTACTTTGTCGTAATGGTTGCAAAACATAAATTTGGTCAAAGTTGATATATGAAGTATGATGCGTATAAACTCAGGAATTCTACAAAAACTGAATGCATATCCTCAGTTCTAATTTCTTCAGCAAATGTTGATAATTCTCTTTCGAAACATGTAAAGTTAGGCTTCCAGTTAGAACTTCATCAGAAGTAATTAGCTATTGAAGTAAAGTGGGCACAAATTTTCACCTGACAGAGGGTGATGACATTGGCACAAGGGAAGTTGTATGAAGAAAGAGCTGCTTTGTTGAATAATACCAAGAGCACTGCAAAATCAGAGTCAAGATGTATCGATATAAATGTTGTAAGTAGGCAAAGGATCATAGCAAATTCACTGAAAACGGAGAGATCTAAAAAAGTTGCACGTCAGGCGAGGAGCATGCGAGGGTAAGCTTACAATGTTTACTTATAAAAGCATATATCTAGAAATAAAAATTTGATTGTAATTTTTTTTTTCCAAGCGTTGCCAAACATGACCGGGATACCTTGAGCATGTAAGGCAAAAATCAGCCAGAGGAATCTCTATTTCTTTTCCCCCTCAAACAGCAGTGTTTCTTTTAATTCCCAATGGATAAGTCAAAATAAAAATTTGACATGGCACAACAACAATCACCCTCCTGCAATTCTTTTAAAGAATTAGAAACAAGTCATCAAGACTCAAGACTCAGATGTGGATATGAGCAGAGAGGTAGCATAAGGTAAGGGCATCTCCAACCCACACCATTTTGGCATGGGTGGGACCTATTTTGGTGTTTTTCCTTGCTCCAACCAGGCCTCCATTGTGATCTTCAAAATGGAGAACAGTAAAGTGCCACGCCGAACTGTAGAAATATCATCCATAACTTGCAGTTCCACCTCTTTATGGAACTTCCATTATTTTCCCTTTTCCTTTTTTTTTTCCCTTCCTTTTCCTTCCATAACTCCACCAAATATCGAATTAAACTTTTTTTTTTCTTTTCTTTTGTTTCTTATAATTCCAGCTAATATCAAGTTCAACCTTTTTTCCCCTTAATTTTCATTGTAGCATTGTGATTTTTCAGTGTTGTGGGTTGTTGGAATGTATGTCGTATTTGTTTTTCAATGATAATAAATGCAATATTTTCAGTCATTTGTCTAAAATTTTATTTATGTGTTATAATTAATAAAGGTCTACATAGTTAGTTAGTTTTCAGCATATATATTAGTTGTTGAATATTAGAAAATAAAGAAAATTATGAAGTGAAAAATATATGGGCCCTTTTTAGAGTATATGGGTTGGAAGAGTTTTGCGAAATAGAGCATGGAAAACTGTGTATTTTCAAGTAAAAAAATGTAAAATAGAGTTTCAGGGTTGGAGATGCCCTAAGGATCTCTAGTGACTGACACAGTTTCCAAGAACCATTATGATCAATAGCTTCCAACTACACTTTCAAAGAACTGCAATAAGAAAAAACTAATTTGGGTTGGCTTCACAAGTTCTTTTTCTGTACTCCGTTAAGTTGTAGTCTGGCCTATTGGAAGATCTAAAGTGAAATAAATTCCTAGCAGCTACTGTATGTAGTGTTAATATGGGCTTTTTTATGCTCCTCTTGATTGTTCTGTTGAGAAAATGTCTCACTTCTGAATGGAATTCTCTTCAAGCATACGCAAACATGTTCCAACAATGTGTATCTACATGACCTTAATCTATCCTTAATCTGCACCACCTCCAACAGTCTGACCTGCTGGATTCAACCACTGACACAAGGAAACTAGCTTTAATCTCCCTTAAGGAGAAAACACGTATTGTCTAACGATTATGGAGCTAAAGTTGAAGCCTTGCAGCAATTGTCTTGAAGAAAAAGAGAAACATGTGCATTATGCCTCTGAAACTTTGATTCACAGTAAGACTCACACTTTAGATTGCAGATATCTTGAACCATAAGAAAGCATCGTTCAAAAGAATGCAACTTTACTTAAATTTCGATTAGATGATGCCGGGATTCATAATCACATTGTTTATCTTGCTTGCATAAACATGTACAGCAATTTCAATTTCTTTCCAGCTTAAGACATGACAGCTAAAAAAGAAGACAAAACACTGGCCACAGAAAGGCAACTAGATTAACAACCATGGATAAAAACATGAAAAGATTATGAACAATTCCAGGAAACCTGAAAAGAAGTTTAAAGTAAATCAATTTCAAAATTAAATTAAGAATGAACAACATCAATTGACCAATTAATAATACAAAACAAGACCATGTTTCATGAATTTGAAAAATTCTAACAAAATAATTCCAAATGAACTTTCAAAGGAAACAATAAACCCACCCAAAAAAACTTCAAACCAAGAATTCATCTAAATCCAAGATTCACAAAGAAATCAACTTTAAACAAATAAACAGAAAAAGAATCATGGGTCAACTTTCTACCAAATTAAAATTGATGTATACAAAGAGCGCGCAGGGGACAAATGAATAGAAAAGAAAGAAAAGGAAAAGGTCATACCAGCACAGATCATATAAGAAATGGCAGCATAAGCTCCGCGTTTGGTCATGGCAGAGCCTTTAAAAAGCTTCTCTTCCATTCTCGGCGGAGGGTCGCTTGCCGCCATTGGTAGAACCGAACTGCTCTTCATCGTTACGTTTGTACCCATTCCCCTCTCCCAAAATTTCTTGGTTTCTCAATTTTCAGACAGATTCTGGGTTTTTCCCCTTCAAATACTTCTCCTTAAAAGATTCCAGTAAGAGAAAACTGGTTCGGGATGAAAATCTTGAATGGATTTCCAGATTTTATTAGTGATCAAAAGCCAATTTCCATTTTTATGTGAATTTAGAGTAGTCAGAGAATTTGCTGCAAAAATGATTCGTTTAAAAAAACGAACATGAACTCGGATGGACGCATTATAAAATTGTTATTAATTAATTAATAATAATAATTGTTATATATCTACTACTAGTATATGGCTTGTCCGCTTTAATATGGTGGGATCAGATTATAAGATTGAATGATAAATAAAAGAGAGTGACGATGGAAATAGACGAATAGTCATTTGTGTTTTTTCTTGTAATAGTTATAAAAAATAAAAACCTAAAAGATGATTTTATTTTGTTGTGTATTGATAATTGCAAAAGATAAAATTTTATGTACAAGGGTTGTAGAAGGCGTGAGACATTGAAAATTGTCGAGGTCAGAGTTTCAATATATGCATACCTAATCACGATATGGTTAATGCCTAAAAATGTGTAAAACGTGTAAAGGCGCGTAGTGTGAAATTTCAAGTCTAGGCATGAATACATTTGTACTGAATCAAAAATTCTAAGGAGACGTGAAATTGCAATTTGAATAAATGACAATGTAATGTGAAACAATTTCATTAGATGATAAAAAAGTATCTATATTATCAACATTCGATAAAACTGTGTTACATAAACATGTCACTTTTCTATGTCCACCTAGAATTGCTCATACTGAATGTATACTCTTTCTAAGACGCAACATTTGATAAACTGTTTGTAAATATTTTTCTTTTAAATTTCATGACTAAAAAATTATTTCTCAAACATCAAAACATTACTGATTTAAGTTTTATTTTGATCTTACAAAGATAATATCATTAATCGCTTATATACAAATCAACTAATGTTTTATGTTGATATAAATTTGCCGGAACAATATTTTATTTTAGCAAGATAATAACATGGTATATTATAATTATTATTTCAGTAATAACGTTGTAAAAGAAACATGATTAGATTAAGTTAATCTGTGATTAAATCTTTAACCACACACTAGGAGAAAAGCCAACCCCCACCCCCGCTACAACCCACCTCTCCAATTGCACAAAGAAAAGTACTGGTCAACTTTGGTGAATTAATTGCATAAATAAATAAACAAGTTGACTTGTAGATATGGATTGAAGGAAGACTTGGTCAAATATTGAGCCATTTAGCAATTAGCAATCTTTGGAGATTTTCTTTTCTCCTCCTCCTTTTTATCTAAAATTCAATGCTGGTGTTGGACGCCATTATTTGTTACTCAAATAAGATCCATCTATTTTCTAATAAATGTTGGCTTGCCAAATCAATATTGAGGCAAAATAAGTTGTTTCGTGATGGCAAAATAAAAGTTTTGTATGTGTTAGTACTAAATGTAAAAAATTAAAGTTTCATCTCAAAAGGCCAACTTATTAAAGTAGAGTAATTGAATTTTATCTCATATCTAACTGACCTTGGATTCGTCATAACATTCTTCCCCAACACTAGATACCCGACTATAGCTGCTAACGTGGCACATCATATTGGTCGGCAACTCTTTTTAGGGTGAAAAAAAAAGTTTAAAAATGCATAATCAGACTTGTAATTTTATTTTCAAAATCTTGAATTAAAGGGTATTTTCAATGCAAAAGAACATATATTTCTTTAATCTAAAATGTTCACGTTGGATTTTGTTTGTATCCAAGTCAGCAAAAGTTTGACTTGAAAGTCAGGTCAAGGAAAAATTTAGGACTGGACGTCAGGCCTTTGTGAGGCTAGAGCCCAGATAGCGATTGTTTTGGGTTTTCAAATATAAGAGAGTAAAGTGTCAAGAATGTAACCCCCTTAAATGAGCTTCTCCACCTCTTTTTATAAGTCTAAGAGAGAGAGAGTGTGTGGGCTTTGCATGGTACAAGGTCTGGCGAGACCTGACTTCTAAGTACACGAATAAAGTACAAATAGAAGCTTCCTTCCGACTGAAACTAACAAGTACAGTGGTGCAAGTACAAATGTTAGATTGAATACTCTGTTACTAGTTCTAGAAAGTTTGTCGAGGATTGAGAGCTTGATTTTAGGTCTAAGAACTTCTGAGGCCTGAGGTGTCTCGAACTTGATTCTCTACTTCGTCAGTTTCAGTACTTATCTAGTGAAGATTAAAAGTTGATCAACTTAATCTCTGGCCAATGGCATCAGGGGCTGAGCCCTTGTTTGATCCATAATCAAGGCCTAAGCTTGAGTGCAAGACAAGCTCACACTGACACGCCCCACTCCCAGCACCTCTAACTTACTAGAAGTGTGACGTGTGCCGACGATAAACTCCAACTAAAAGCTAGAATTTACCGTCAATGCTCGTGGATATACTATTTATTTTAGAAAAATTTCGATAGCATCTCCTCTAATTTGTTAACAACCAACCACTCAACATCAAACCCAAATGCACTTCACAGTATAATAATTCCCATAATCACCAATAACAATGTTTCATGTAACAAAAATTATGCTAAACCAAGTATGCTTCACCAGGAATCCCAATGTATACTAATAAACTAAACATATCAAAGCCGATAATGCATAATAAGAACCCATAACCATCTCTATGTGGTGACACAATTTTGGAAACAGCAGGCTCGATCCTGATGTGTTGCCCAAACTCCAATTGCCCACCTGAAAAGGGAAAATCATTTTGAAAACATTTGAGCTGACTAGCCCAGTGAGTGGAGTTTTTTAAATAAACATGCTTTTGGATAGTCAAAATATAT
>CAVNYN010271510.1:0-25792 GCA_963692815.1 Nyctanthes arbor-tristis | reverse complement strand
ACTTCTTCAACCAAGCTTAAACCATGAAGCCCAAGTTGATCAAGAACTCACTTCCAAAATCTCGTGGCTAGCTTCCCGGTCCTTGCAATTTTTTTTTTTTTGCTCAATTGTCCCTCATCTCTTGAATTCCCTCGACCCTTTCTCTTCTCACTGTGTTTCTCTCGGTTCTTCCAATGTGTGTGTTTTGATTCTATTCCCATTTGCAAGCCAATCATGTATATATATATATAGGAAATTGCACACAAAAGTCCCTCAACTAATTGCTTTGTTATAAGTTGGTCCTTGATAATCATATTTATCCATAAGTCCTTTAATATTTAATTCTTTCTCTTAAATCCTTTGATGACTTGGACTTTGTCCTAAATAATTCAATTTTGACCATGACTTAACTATTCCACTTTGATTTTTGGTCCGTAAGATTTGGGATGTCACAAGTTCATCTTGCAATTTCCTTTCAACAAGGCGTCAAATACTAGGTTAGATACTTCTAAGTTATGCATATTTATTTTGTTCTTATATATTTTCAGTTTAAACTAATTGTTTGTTTGATTCAGCTAGCATGCTGTGCAAACTGATATGTTTCTCAGTTTCTGTATTAGCAGCTAATACTTCTTCTTAGGGGTGTCATTTTAGTTGGTGGTCAGCAAGTTCTAAGAAGTTAACATGAACTGGTTCTTTAGTCTGATGATGTATGCTTTGCTTCGACAAATCATGCACTTGAATTTGTTGAATATATTTTCACTCTATTATAACCTCGCAGTTCTTTTGTCTGGTTCTCCTAGCTTGTTATGACTTTCTTCATCGTTTTGCATTTCTTAACCCATTTCTTTGCTTGCATTTAAGTCCTCTGCTAAATAAATATTTTATCAGGGGCGAAACCTTCCCTTTTGTGCGGCCACTATAGAACATAGTTGTAGAGTTATGATGTAGGTGAATACTGTTAATAGATTTGGCATGAGAAGAGCCATCATGCTCAAATACTCTTTAGTTTCTTTCCTTTTTTTTCTTTTTAATTTAAAGATAATTTTCATAAATATTTTAGCCTATACCGATTGCTGCCATGATGTTCATCTCAGCTACACTGATTACAAATATGGCTGAAATTTAACTGTCTGCCAGTTCATTGAGGAATAAAAAATATTAAAGATGAAGACTGGAGAAGTCAAAGTATAAAAAATATATAGGTTTATGGGGAACAAAAAATAAAAAATAAAAATCAAGAAGGATAGGGCTTTCTCAAGATGATAAGTCATCAAAGGATGCTTACATGAACTATTGTCGATGTTAATATAACATATATTTATTTTTAAATCCAGTTGATTCTGGGTAATTGTAGGGTAATTGTTGAATTGCTCCTCACTCTGTCACCAAAAGTGTCCATGTCTCCATTTTCAAATGTATTGCTCGTAAAATTTCATTTTTTTCCCCTTTTTATTTTAGCAGGAAGGATAACAGAAAATATGCCAGTTGATTAAGAAAAGCTATTTATATTTACTACATGAGACGTAGAAAAAGTTGTATTTGGCAAACATCATTGTGAATCTGTCATTAAAAAAATCACTTTTATCATTCTCCAAGTCTTTACTTGCACTTTAATTGTTGCATACTATGGATTGCATTTGAGTAAACCCGTCCAACACATTGGTAACATTTTTCCCCGATATTATCACTGCCAACCTTTCTTAAGTTTATTTCTGCTGCAAATATCATTTTGAGGAGCTTCAGTTGTTTTCCGAATTGTTTGTGGATATATTTCTGTTTGCCCGTTACGCGCACAATGTGGATAATCAAGCACGTAATCAGGAGAGAAATTTGGTGTTTTGTTCCCACATTGACCCATAGCTTTATTTTGAATTTACTTATTTTCTTACAGTGACTTGAACTTCTAAAAGCTTACCCCAAATATACACAAACTTGTATGTATCAGAAGCTCCTGAAACGATTGTGTTTGGCAGGGACTCATGTTTTTTCCTGCTTTCTTCACTGCTGCAAAATCTGGCTTTAAAAGATTCAGAGGAAGACGCATGTCTTCAAAATTTTGTAGTTTCTGTCAAGACTTGAGCTTCTATTGTCTATTCTCGCAGTGCTTATTCAGAAAACAATATCCTGGTTTCATTCCGGTCAGAAAACAATATGGTTTTGCCACGGGATGGCCATGCGCTCAACCATGGATTCGTCCTGTTTATCTTTTGGCATAAAGATTTTATCTCATGTAAAAGGGAATAGGTACATCTCAACTCTCGTATTCACAGTTCACCAGCCTGGACTTTGTTTCTTTCTTTTTGGTTTATTTGAAAGTCGAGAAATGTTTATGGTAGGTTCGAAGTATACAGCTTGAGCTGGTAAGACCAGGTCATTGCGATTGCTGGCTGATCTGCTGATGGATAGTTATATGATTTTAATTTGAACTTTACGTCAAATGATGTTTATCGAAATGCTTGTTTGGTAGGAGAATCTGATCCTGATCAATATCTGCTTGTGCATTTTGAATCCCATTGAATGGTTATGCTCCAGTCAGTATTCAGTCGTGCAAAATACTTAAAATGTATCTTTGAAATTTTGCAAATCATCTACTTTATCTACGACAGATTTGGAAAAAAGTAGTGCTATATAGAATCAGGGATATTGAGCACCATCTTTATCATCTTCCCGGGCTGCTGTTTAATAATTTAATAGATGAATGTAAAATTGTTTTCCAACTAAATTTCATTACAGTTACGATGATGACTATTTTTTGTTCAGCTTTTCCCCCCTTCTTTATACAAGGGGGAATATACGAGGAAGGGAACTTGGGGAAGAGATGAGTGCGGTTAGAACTTAGGTCTCCTACTTGAAAATTTGGTTATCTAACTATTGCACTACAATTTAAGTTACATTAAAGGAACTAACGTCGTTTCCTTGGAAAAATTGACATTTTATTTGGAAATTTTGGATTAAGTTATTTTTTTAGCACTGCAAATTCATTCAGTATCAAAATAGAATTGGATCAAGTAAATTACATCTGAGATTCACATGTTGATCTCAGTCTCAAATTCTCAAAAGAGAAATAAACTGCTAAGAGGGACTAGAATGTACACATTCTTCTTATACTCCAACTATAATTACGTAACTCTTTTTTCCCCCCTTTTTCTTGGGTAGAAAGTGAGATTTTTTATATCATTTCAACAATAATCATTTAGGGAGTTAGATTCACAATACACTTTTTACTAAATGCACCACACACTAATTATATTCAGTATCCTTCATCTTTTTGAGTTTTTAGATTAAGCTATTAACTTTTTCTTTGGTTTTTTTTCTTTAATTTTTTTATAGATTATCATATCTTGTATCTAATAATGATTTTCATCTAAATATTTTGGTGTGAAAACCGCTTAAATCTTTTGTAAGAAATAAAATCTATAAGAATAAAATTACATATTTTTTATGACTTTAAGACATACAAATGAAATTTTTTGTATAGTTATAAGCATCATTAAGAAAGAAGATATAAAAATTAAAAAATATTTAGAAAAAATTCAATAATATTTCATTGGACGCCAATTCTATAAGTTTGGACCTTCAAAGTAATAAAAATATTGTGTAACTATAAAAAATTGTAGTGTGATTATATTTCGCCTAATCATTTTACTTGTCATTTAAGCTTAAAATTTCGATATTGCCTTATTTATTAATGGGAAGTGAAAATCAAGTAACTGTCAACAAGAAAAAATGGACATGTATCCCCGTTTTACACAAAGTCAATTGTGGAGTTTAAACAATAATGGCATCACATAGTGCTTCACAATTGATGACCATTGAATTTATTAAGTGTGATAATCTTTGCTTCATACTTAATCCAAACTCAACAAAATCTATCATTTAATATCTTATTATTATCTAGCAACCCACGCAGTTTTCTCCAATTTTTTCATATCCTTGCTAGAATATCAAATTATTTGAACTTTTGGGTTTTCTCCAATTTTTTCATAGCCTTGCTAGAATATCAAATTATTTGAAGTTTTGGAATAGAAAACTTATATTTTTTATTGATAGAATTATATTCGTGTCTTCAAAATAGTTATACAAAAAGACATACCTACACTTGCATCTACACGAATGTAAAGCTCTATTAACTCAATTAGAGTAAAAAATTTTTTTAATTATAGTTAATTAAATATATAAAGCTAACAAATTTTTAAACACACGTGAAACAACTAAACGGGTGTGGATCATTACTAATCACAGGATAGGGCAAAAAGATGGGCAACAATCAAATATAAAGCTCTTACTACAAATGATTACTACAAACTTGAAACTTAGAACATAGAAAACACAAGTTTCATTAAAAAGCATATAACATAAATAAATACCAACATTGCTTAAACCTCACAACAATTTTCCCTCCTTTTGATTTGTATAAATTTCTCTGTGAGAAAGTGGGATTATGAACTACAAAAAGTTCAACAAGTGTTAACTGGCTGTAGGCTATTACTGGAAATTCTGATTGAGCTGCATTTTGGTTGCAGAGTCAGAAAAAGAACAGCCCCAGCTGGCATATTCTCTCCATTTTTCATTTCTTCACGCATTTTCTTTTCTTTGCAGTAGTTCTTGATTTTCCCTAAAGACTTTACTCCACGGCCATTTGCTGGAGGAAAAGCAGAAATGGAGTTCTTTCAGAAAGCCAGTGCATCAACCAAACTCAGAGGGTTCACGATTTTTCTTGTTTTCCTGCTTTCTTGTCTGAACTTCTCTTTTACTGGTGAGTATCTATATGCTAAGCCCCACCCACAAAACCTGATCAACAGAGGAGGGGGGCTTTTTTGTTGTTCACGTTGTTCATTTGTTTGGCTAGAGCTATAAGTGTCTTGAGATCGAAGGAATATGGGTTTCTGTCTTCCAACTTTTGGCCCATATAGATGAAATCTTTGTGTTTCGTGCGTTTCATAGGACCACAGCATTTACACTTTTGTATCCCTTTCGTCAAGTGGGAATTCCCTCTTTCTATTTCGCCTGAAATCTAATTCTTGTTTCCACACTTGGTGTAGTCTCCATGTAAGCATCCAGAGAAGTGAAGAAGGAAAAGAAGGGGGTGGGTTAGTTATGTTTTGGTTGACTTACCATGAATACTTTAAGCTTTTTGGATTTTGGTTCTATTAAGAATAATACGTTTTGTTTGAGTTAAAATTTTGAATTGTTATTTCAGCTTTTTATGGTCTAACTGTTCGAGGCTGTTTCCAAATTTATCAGGGACACAACTCTGTTCTTGATGTTGCAATTTTTCTCATTAGGCAAGTTTTGGCATTTGGTGTCACACAAATTTGCAAGCAATACTATGTATGAACGACTCCTATACATAAAATACTCTAGGCTTTAACCGGAAAAAGAAAGAAGAAAAAAGGAAGTGGTCAAGAGGAAGCTAATTTCAAGAAGGATGACTGTGCAGTAAAAGGGTTGGGGGAGAAAATATCACCTGGCTAGCCTGCTCCACACTGGGTTGTTTCCGTATAGTTGATGTGTAATTTAACTAAATCCTTCTTGTCTTGGTTCTAACACTGATTAAGATCACATATGATGGTTCCCAGATACATTCTTGTCTCATGGTAAAATTCGGAAGTTGATTGGCTGCCTGAATTTGTGCTGTTTCGTTTTGTTTATGACATTCGAATAAGATCTTTCTCAGCGTGTCGATTCAAGGACGGAATAGGGAAGTCGATGCTTATTACTTATTAGAGATTAAATTTAACTTCTCGTTTTGGGTAGCTTGATTTATGCATTTCAGTTTAAATTTTATTTTTTGATGATTAAATTTATCATCTTGTAGTTTCTAATAATGGAGATCAAAGTCTCATATAAAGAACCTGCTGTCTTGCGGTGTTTAATTTGCAGATGCTTATGATGCACTTGATCCTAATGGAAATATTACCGTTAAATGGGACATAATCAGCTGGACATCAGATGGATATACAGTAAGTGATACATTTTTCTCCCTTTTATATACTGATCTGAACCATAATGATTATGGATTATTCATTTTGATAAGTTGCTTGACACAATTCAAGACGCCAAAACATACGCCAGGAAAAGAAAAAAGATCTGATAGAGAAATATAACTCTTGTGTTGCCTGGCATTCAATATACCAAGCAATATATTATTAGACTGGACAAGGAATTGCAGAGACTATGGCTGAGCTCATTTGCCATGCGATCATGCAGGCTGTTGTTACCATGTTTAACTTTCAGAAATATCGACATATTCAAGCACCAGGATGGAAATTGGGTTGGGCATGGGCCAAAAATGAAGTTATTTGGAGCATGAATGGGGGTCAAGCTACTGAGCAAGGAGATTGTTCAAAGTTCAAAGGGCTCATCCCTCATAGCTGCAAAAAGGATCCCACTGTTGTGGATTTGTTGCCCGAAGCTTCTTATAATCTACGGATTGCAAATTGTTGTAGAGGTGGAGTTCTAAGTTCTTGGGTCCAAGATCCAGAAAATTCTGTGAGTGCATTCCAGATAACTGTTGGTCAGGCTGGAATGAGCAATAAAACTGTTCGCCTGCCAAAGAACTTCACCGTTAAAGCACCAGGGCCTGGATATACATGTGGACCTGCTAAAATTGTGAAGCAGAGCAAATTCATAATGCCTGATAAAAGGAGGGCAACTCAAGCATTGAGTAAGTCAGTTTGGCTAAGCATCTGTAATAGCATACATTTACATCGTGTTTTTGCTTTCTAATGACCCTGTTAGGTAGTCATTTTTGTTTTAATACATAAAAAGTAAAACCCCTTTTATCTACATATTTCATGGAATCCTCGAGTATTGCCCACTTCACAACTCATTGTTATTATGTTTATATATAAATAGACCAACAGAGCTTATAGAGTGAGAATAGACATTTAGGCAAGGAAAACTAAGCATGTTAGCCTCATCAATAAACTAAAATCATTATCTACTCTGAGCTAAGTGGATTCATGTATTTGAATCTTTCCAAGCTGACAAACATTATATTCCATCCATGGTTTCACTTTTTTCCTAAAGATTTTTTTTAAAACTTGTCTCAGTGACGTGGAATATATCGTGCACGTATTCGCAATTCCTGGCTCAAAAAGCACCCACCTGCTGCGTCTCACTCTCCTCCTTCTACAATGACACGATTATAAATTGTCCAGGTTGCACTTGTGGCTGTCGGAACATCTTAACCCAGCCTGGGGCCTGTGTAGAGTAAGCAATTTTTGTCCTCAATCTGAAATTATCCTTTTGCATTATATACTTCTATGATATGTTTGGTGAGGTGGAGTGGACAATACTTAAAAGTCCTAAGGAAGAAAAAACAGGACCCATATACTGTGACTCAGACATGCCCTTGATGATCATTGTTTCATTTAATTGTGATTCTTATCTTACAGTTTGGGTTCGCCACACTTGGCTTCAGTTCTTTCAAGTTCACACAGGAAAAGTGACGCACCTCTTGTCCGGTGTACAAGCCACATGTGCCCCATTCGAGTCCATTGGCATGTTAAGCAGAATTATAAAGAGTACTGGCGGGTGAAGATCACGATCACAAATTTTAACTACGCGAAGAACTATACGCAGTGGAATCTTGTTGCGCAGCATCCCAACTTTGATAATCTCACTCAGACATTCAGCTTTAACTACAAGCCATTACCAACATATGGTTCCATAAGTACGTAACCAATTCTTGTGATTTATATCATGTGTTGGGAAAAACGATGTTTTTTTCCCAAGAATTGTACTTGTGTATACTGTTTAGTGCTTTGAAGTTCATCCCAGAGGCGTAAGCTGTCAATCTTTCTTCACCTAAAGGGTGAAAATAGAAGGGTTTTCCCAACACTATCTAAGTATTATGTGTTTTGAATGAATTGATGTTGCACAGATGATACAGCCATGTTATGGGGAATCAAATATTACAATGACTTACTCATGGAATCTGGTCGTTCTGGAAATGTGCAATCTGAGCTGCTATTTCGGAAGGAGAAGAACAAGTTCACTTTCGACAAAGGATGGGCCTTTCCGCACAGGATATACTTCAACGGGGATAACTGTGTCATGCCACCTCCAGATGCTTACCCTTATCTACCAAATGCTAGCAGCCAGAGAGTTATTTCTACGCGTAACTTACTAACTATCTTGGCGCTTCTGATTTTCTTACTGGCATACGACTAGCCACAGACGTGCGAGAAAAGCCTAATGAGAACTGAAGACTTTATCATTCGCTCCTGAGGTTACAAATCCTACCTTTTGTTTTGTGTCTAGCAAGAGGGGAGTGAATTCTCATTGGAAAGTTTCATCAATATGAGTTGATCAAGAAGCAGTATACCTTTTTGAGTGGTCATTTTTGCTGGTATATTGCTTATTAACTTAATTATCATACGTGGCAAGACAATTCATCATTGTAGAATATATATTAGTTCAAATGATTTATATTTTTGTTCCCATAGCTTTCTGTTAATGTAAGTTTCTCCTGTATTCTGTTATGATCTAAGAAACATGGTCATTCAAGAAGAAAAAAGACAAATCACAGTCCTCATTGCGCTCGACTGACAGTCTTATGGCTAGTACTAAAGTCTTAACAAGTGGAATCTTACGCTCAACATTTCAAGGGAAGTGTAGATCCTATCAAGTTATGGAAAAGAATCAAATTTTCGTTTTTAGTTTAATTGGGGAATAAGGATGTAACATTCTTTTTCCACTTCCACATACTGGACTGTGAAACAAAGCATCATAAATAAGGGAAAATTTTCAGCATCAGTGTCCAATTTATTCATTTAGTAGCAAACTGGTCCCTGACCATTTTTCTTTTGACATTTTGCCTCATCTGAATGAACATCTGGAGCTAAAGAAACCACTATTTCTGGAAACTATTAATTTTCTGCAAACAATTGCTTGCATGTGAACTTATGAACCATATTAAGAAAAAGTTCTCTCATTTCTTTATGCTTTTATGCTTCTATCTATGTATATCATGTTGTTCTCTGTTTCTTTAAAGACAGTGTGCCATAAATTCTTGATATCTGCAAATGGCATCCTTTCCAACACTCAGCAGCTTTACCAAATTTTTGGTTTTCTTTCTTATCTGTCCAAAAGTCTCATTTTCTGGTGAATTTCCATAGTATAAGATTTTAGACTGTGTAGAATTATAATCTGTATATATGTACTTAATTATTTTCTTTGGTAGTGAATTATAAGTTGATATCAATTCCTACAGCTTTGTATGCATTTCAAGAGGTAGGTTTTGTGAGTGTGAAAGGTTTGGTAACAAAAATTGCATTCTTCTTCTTCTTCTTCTTCACGAAAACTTGCCGCGTATGGGGTTTAGGGATTAATTGTTTTACGATTTTCGTTTTCTTGTTGTTAAGGGATCAGGGCTTATATGTAACAAAAAGAAGATTCTTGTCTGTGATGTTTATCATTAGTATGGCCTGAGCTAACTACAAAAAACTTCACTTCTAAGAATGCAAATTTTAATTGTAAAAATTCATTTTATTCATAAAATTAAAGGGTAAGCAGAGAGCAAAAGTCTTCATCGTTAAAACTTAAAATTTGCAATCTTCATGTACTATCCTAATAGGGATGACAAATATTGTGGAAAATGATTGATTTTGTTTTGAGTAGCATATACTACTTCAAGTCCCAGAAATTTTAATTTTCCTGCATATTTCTAGTCATCTTGAGATCTCAATTTGTTCTGTCTCCAAAAGTTGCTAAAATTCACAAAATTCTGAGATATGGATTTTTGAGTTACCTTTGAGGAAACTTATTTGAACTAGCAATGGTAGGAATTAGATATGAAGCAAAATTTCAAGAAAAAAATTACTCGTTGAACCATTCATTTTGTGTAAATGGGTGGATCGAGACTTACAAATCTTTCTCCTCTACCTGAAACTCTGCTATTTCTTGCTGATGTTTCTGCAGATTATGATTCACGAGATCCAAATGGAAATATAACCATTAAATGGGATGTTATAAGTTGGACTGCAGATGGATACATTGTAAGTATATATTCTTACTCCCTTGAAAGATTCATCTTCAGTATTTGATGCATATGGATTATTTTTTGTGACATGTTGCTTGATATGATCCACCAGGCCATGAAAAAGACACTCATAACAGATAAAGGTTTTGATACATATTGGGATTTCACTCTCTTCAGTTCTTCAATATCTCTATAAAGTTATCTCTTACAGAACTATTTGAGCATGTTGAACCACCTTTTCTAAAAGCTTAAGTTAGTCATCGACATGTTCCTTCATGTGCAAAAATGATTCTTGCACCAAAGATCTAATTGACACTTGCGCAAATTTAGGATCCTCGTATGCTTTGATACGGTGCTGATCCACCATGTCTAAAAAGACTAAACTGTTAAAAAGATCCTCGAATGCTTTGATACGATGTTGATCCACCATGTCTAAAAAGACTAAACTGTTTTAAAGAATATTCTTCTGATGATGTGGCTGAACTCCTGTGCTTTGAAATGTTTCAGGCAATTGTTAGAATAATAAACTTTCAGAAATTTCGACACATTCAAGCACCAGGGTGGAAATTGAGCTGGACATGGGCCAGAAAAGAAGTCATTTGGGGCATGAATGGAGCTCAAACTACAGAGCAAGGAGATTGTTCGAGTTTCAGTGGGAATAATATTCCCTATTGCTGTCAACAAGATCCCACAATTGTGGATTTATTGCCAGGAACTCCCTACAACCAACAGATTGAAAATTGTTGCACAGGTGGCATCTTAAGTTCTTCGGTCCAAGATCCAGAAAATGCAATTAGTGCATTTCAGTTAACCGTTGGTCAAGCTGGAACGAGGAGGAACATAGTCCGGGTGCCAAAGGACTTTGCCCTTAAAGCACCTGCTGGGGGATACACCTGTGGATCTGCTGCAATTGTGAAGCCGAGCAGATTTATGATGCCCGATGGGAGGAGGGTAACTCAAGCTTTGAGTAAGTTACTTTCTGAAGTCTTTTCTACTGATTTAACTGGCCTTGTTCTGCTTTGTGTCTGTACGAAAGATTGATTTTACGACTTGTTTTCTCAGTGACATGGAATGTTACTTGCACATATTCACATTTCCTGACTCGGGTGTCACACACCTGCTGCGTTTCACTTTCGTCCTTCTACAACAATACGATTGTGCATTGTCCAACGTGCACTTGTGGGTGCCGTAACGGTCCAAACCAGCCATGGCCCCGTGTCGAGTAAGCAACCTTTTTTTCCCTGTGAAGTTGCCTTCTTGTACTTTTGATACTTCTATTTTGTGTTTGTGACTGTTATATCTCAGACGGGATTCGCCAGACTTGGCTTCAGTTCTCTCAAGTTCAAGCAAGAAAAGTGACACGCCTCTCGTCCAGTGTACAAGCCACATGTGTCCTATTCGAGTCCATTGGCATGTCAAGCTTAACTACAAAGAGTACTGGCGGGTGAAGATCACTATCACTAACTTTAACTACAGAGCCAACTATTCGCAGTGGAATCTTGTCGTGGAGCATCCCAATTTCGACAATCTCACTCAGATGTTCAGCTTTAACTACAAGTCTATATCACCATATGATTTCATGAGTAGGTAACAAATTCTCTTGTTTCTCTACAATTTGTTGGGGAAACTCGTATAATTTTACCTGCTAATGCTGATGCCGGAACAGATGATACTGCCATGTTATGGGGCATCAAATTTTATAACGACGTGCTCATGGAAGCCGGTCCTGATGGATATGTGCAATCTGAGCTCCTCTTTCGGAAGGAGAAGGGAAAGTTCACTCTTCACAATGGATGGGCGTTTCCACGTAAAATATACTTCAATGGGGACGATTGCGTCATGCCACCCCCAGATGCTTACCCTTACCTACCAAGTGCTAGTGCCCCCGGAGTTATCTCTATGCATATCGTAACCACTATCTTGGCATCTCTGCTTCTCTTACTTGCCGCCTTCTAGCAAAATTAATCTACTAATAGTCTGATAAAGAGAGCAATCTCTGTACTTTGCATGAAACACCTTTCTAAAAATACTTCATATCCTAAGACAAATATGAGATATCGAGTAATATCATGGATGTTAGGTCGACCTATAATTCTGTATGTTCTGATTGGGTCGAATAGTTCTTAGTTCAGCACTAAAATGTACCACAGGAAGTGCAACTCAAGAAAGGAGAAGAAAAGGAAGAAGAGAAACCGAAAAGACAATTCGCTGTATGTTTATATGACAGGAAGTTATAAAAAATGACAAAACTCTCAGAATATCATGTACATGACTTAACATTTCTACTTCAGCTATATTTATCAAGAAACATCGAAAATCCTTGTCCTAGGTAGGAAGTACCAGAAAACAATGATTCATCAATGACAAAAGAACAATCAAAAGACAAGCAAAATAAGCCAAATTATGGAGCCTAAAATGCCTGAAAATGGAATTAGGCTTCTGTAGGCTGAATTGGGTAGAAAAGGGTACGCATCAGGAGGAGGAAGCTTGCATTCATCTCCATTGAAATAAATTTTATGAGGGAATGCCCATCCCTGTTTCAGTGTAAATGTGCTCTTATCCTTCTTTAACAGTATCTCCGACTGAACATTTCCAGAAGACCCGGCTTCCATCAAGAGGTCATTGTAAAACTTCATTCCGTAAAACATGCCAGTATCGTCTGCAAATCATTAGCAACCATAAAAGAATTCCGGATCAAGTCTTAAGAAACTATGTGAAAAACAGGGCAGATTATCAACTTTCACTTACTGATGGACTGATAAGGGACAAGAGGCTTGTAACCAAAGCTAAAAACTTGAGTGATATTGTTGAGATTAGGATGCTGAGCCACAAGCGTCCATTGTGTATAGTTCATTCTGTAATTGAAGTTAGTTACGGCGATTTTTACTCGCCAGTAGTCTCGGTAATTGATCTTCACGTGCCAGTGCACGCGAATGGGACACATGTGATGAGTACATTGGAGAAGCGGGGCGTTATCCTTTCTTGGAGTGTTTATTCCCTCCTTTTTCAGCTTATATGAATTGCTCCTGCATTTTTGTTGATATCAGAGATAGACACAGTCATCAATCAATCAAGAAAATTCTAAACTGGTTTGGTAAATTGATATTGTTGCTCACATTATGCAATCTTTCTTGTTGTGGCAACCACAAGAACAAGATGGGCAAGGAGTGATTGTACTATTATAGAAAGTTGAGAAGGAAACACAACAGCTCGGATTCCTTGACGCCAGTAATTGTGAATAAGTGCACGTCACGTTCCATGTCACTGTGTTAAACATCAGAAGAGCATGTTTGGTAAACAGTATTAAACAGTATTGTCTAGACCAGACGTGCCAAAAAATGTTAAAGTATAAAGATACAATATTGCTCACTCAGTGCTTGAGTTTTTCTTCGATGATCTGGAGTAAGGTAGACGGTAGAAGGCACGATTGTAGCAGGACCACAAGTGTAGCCAGGGCCAGGACCAAGTAAAGTGAAATTCTTGGGGAGTTTTACGGTTTTATTTGAACTTCCGGAAACTCCAACGCTCACTTGAAAGGCAGAAACCGCCTGAGCAGGGTCTTGTCCCCATGCCGCCACCACTCCACCCTTGCAGCAATTGGCAATCTGTTGATTATAAGGAACTCCAGGAAGCAAATCCACAACTGTGGGGTTTCTTTGACAGCAATGTGGTATGTTTCCTTTGAATTTCGAACAATCTCCTTGTTCTGTTGTTTGTGCCCCTACTATAGACCATATCACTTCTTTCTTTTGCCATCCCCATCCTAAGGTCCAACCAGGACTAGGAATGTGTCGATACATTTGAAAGTTGTTCATCGTCACAAGTGCCTTAAAATAAAAAATAACGTGTATTAAAGGATATATCCCATGTCGAATAGATACAAATTCAATTACCAATTACTCGACTTAAAATGTTAAGTAGAAGTTACGATTACTCACCACATATCCGTCAGGCGTCCAAGAGATCACATCCCATTTGATTGTAATGTTCCCAAATGGATCAAGAGGATCAAATGCGTCTAAGAAGTTAAAAGAAACACGAATCAGAAACAATTCTTGATCAATATTCTGTAAAATAATAAGCCCGAAAAGTGAAAACTAATAAGAGAAAATATGAATCATACTAGCTTTAAAAGTGACAAAAAATATGAAGATAGCCCATAAGCTGCATTTCTGATACATTTTTTTTTTTTTAAAGCAGATTTTCGAGTTTCTTGTAAAAAAACCTTGAGCCAGTGGTTTTAAGTAGTAGCAACTGCAAAGAAGTGCATGTTGATTGCACACCTAATGGTGGTTAGTACCTCATGAGATTTTTGTCATATGAAAATATCAATGTTATCTCATAAGTTGTCTGTTAATTTATCAAGCATGCTTCAAATCGAAGATATCATTACTCATTAGGAGGAAGAAGTGAGACATTTTAACACAATAGATTACTCGTCGTTGTCATGGTGCTACATCCTTTTCGTCTAATGATTTGATGCAAAGCTAGATTCTGATGTGAGCTCGATGGATGAACTTGAAACCACAAGGTAATCGCGTGCCAAAATCAATGAACTTATGAGAGGGTTTACCAGTTGCGGAGCCAAAACATGAAAGAAGGGGTAGCCAAAATAATAAAATAATAATAATAATAATAATTCTGATTTTTCAAAGGGTTCTAAAAGGATTTTCCCGAAAGCAGGGTAGCCGGGGAAGAGAGTGGCTACCCCTACCTCCGCCTCTGCAGTGGAATAGGCTCCGTGGTTGTGTAGATGCTGAGCAAAAAGTCTAACTACCAATCAAGGGGAAAACTGGGTTCATGAGAGTGAGTACATTCTATTTCAAAATAGAATTTGGTCAAATTAGTTACATTCATATATTTACTATGACTTTTTTCACCAACCTAAACATAATTCAAATTAATTTTTCCCGTGCTCATAACTTTTTTCTCCCAATATTTTTGCTCCATTGCAAGTCTACTTGTGGGAGGTCTGTTTTGTATACCTTCATCATTTACC
This sequence comes from Nyctanthes arbor-tristis, assembly GCA_963692815.1. Taxonomy (NCBI): domain Eukaryota; kingdom Viridiplantae; phylum Streptophyta; class Magnoliopsida; order Lamiales; family Oleaceae; genus Nyctanthes; species Nyctanthes arbor-tristis. The sequence continues at coordinate 10,823 of CAVNYN010271510.1, read as the reverse complement.
TTTTGCTTCTTATAGAAGTATTTTATTTCTCAAAAAAGTCACGTCTCAATTGACTTGGCGGTAAGAGAATATATGGCGTGACATGGATGACGGTTTCTTTCGATTAATCCATCATAACTGGTTGCCAACCAAGCTAGACCGTGTCTCATTTTGGGCTCTGCTAATTTTATTTCGATGCCAGTGACATACGGGGAAAGAGAATGAAATTGGCATTAATTTCTTGAATTTTCTAAAATTTTGGAATTTAATAGTGTAATTAATATTCTACTTTTTAACTGCATTGAAGATTTTAAATTCTTTATTTATTATCGCATTTATTTATATATATGCACTCACTTTTTTTTATTATCTATTAACTCTTACTCTCAATTTCCAATAATTATTGGAGTATAGATTCTTTACAGTAACATATTTAATTAGTACATCTTTTATTTTTACAAATTCCATTAAGAGAACCCAAAATATTTTAAAGTAAGCAAAATGTGCGACAAACACCAAAAAATAAAAAAATAAAAGTAACTACATTTTAAGGCTGAATTTTTCTTTTTTTTTCCTTTTTTTTTTAATAAAAACGATTGTCAGTTACAAAGGTAATATATTGTTTGGATAAGAAACGATTAATTATCCAAATGGTCACTAAACCTTACCTTGTGCTTCTATTTAGCCATTGATGTTCAAAATATTTTTCAATGGTCATTGAATTTAAAAGCTTTTACCTATTCACAGCCAAATACAAAATTTTTTTTTTGAGGTACAAATACAATTCTCCTCAAAATAATAATAATAATAATAATCATAATAATAGTAATAATTGAAAGTAATTTGTTCACAAGGCAAATGAAAATTGAAAGTAGCTCCCGTCATTGTTACTTGATCAAGTTCCATAAATTTGATCAATAAGAATGTAATTAATGTTTAGACAATAAAAAATTCTGAAATTTAGTGGATACTGAGAAATATTTTGAATATAATGACCTTTTGGAAACGACAAGTAAAATATAACGACTGCTGAGAAATATTTTACAATTCAATAACTAAATTTAGTGGCCATTTAACACCTTATTTTCCGTGATTCAAATTGTACTTTAGTGATTAAGATACTCGCATTGCAAGTTAAAGGTCTCGGGTTCGAACCACACATGTCTTTCCCGAATTTTTCTCCCCTTCTCTATATCTCGAATAATAATAATAATAATAATAATAATAATAATAATAATAATAATAATAATACCGATGTGAATGAATTAAGTACAATTAAAGATATATTATATTCAAAAAAGGGAAAAAGGTGGAGTCAAAGATATGAGAACACATAAAAAATTACAGAATAAAGCTTATTCCAGGATATACTCCAAACCTCCACTGTATAACATTGATATATCCACTAAAATTATATTTTTAGAGTTTATAAACTACAAAGTCATCACCTAATAAATAAATAAATAATCAAAATTTAGAATAAATCATTCTTTTATTTTTATTATAATAATAATATCTAAATTAAAAAAAAAATTACTTTCTTATATTAATTGTTATTATTATACTGTGTTTGTAATTAAGATCAGTCAATTTTCTACTTATGACTACAAACTTTTTTGCAATCAATAATTCACATTTCATTAAGTAGGTTCATCAAGAAGCAAAGTGTTTGCCACTTGTTCTTTGCTGACGACAGTTTATTGTTTTGTCGCTCTACTTTGGAGGAATGCTAGACTATTGGAAATATTTTGCAGTTGTATGAGGATGCTTCGGGGTAGAGGATTAATATGTCAAAGTCCCAAGTTACATTTTCTCCTCATACGAGTGATGGTGATAGGGCTGCCATTTTGAGTTTCTTTGGATTAACAAATCAGCAGCCTTATAACACATATTTGGGACTGCCCTCCTTCATTGGAAGGGATAAGAGAGGTGTATTTGGGGGTCTCAAAGATAGGGTTTGGAAAAAACTCCAACTATGGAGGAGGAAATTGCTTTCTGTTGGGGGTAGAGAAATATTGATTAAGGCGGTGGTCCAAGCGGTTCCGAACTACTCCATAAGCTTGTTCAAACTTCCGTTTAAGTTATGTGATGAGCTTAATCGATTGGCTAGCTCCTTTTGGTGGGGCGATGGAGCGGACAAAAAAAAGGTCAGGTGGATTGCTTGGGACGCTTTATGTAAGTCGAAGTTCGAAGGAGGAGTTGGCTTTCGTGATCTAGTTGCTTTCAATAGAGCCCTTTTGGCTAAACAGTGTTGGAGAATTCTTACTTCTCCTCACTCACTTGTGGCGGCAATTCTGATAACAAAGTACCATAGGTTTTCGGCCTTTTGGGACGACGCCGATTGCAAACAAGGTCATCTTTTCTTTGGCGGAGTCTTGTGTGGGGTAGGGACATTCTCCAAAAAGGAGTGAGGTGCACTTTCGCAACAAGGAAGTCTTTGAGGGGAAGAGGGAGGAAGTCGAGCGGCTGGTTGATGTGGCTTTGTCCTTTGTGATGGAGTATAGGAGGGTGCATATTGGGAAGGAGGATAGGGGCAGTGGTGGTGCGGTGAAATGGAGTGCACCGGAGGAGGGGTGGATAAAGATTAATGTTGATGCTTCTGTTAAATTTGGAAATTCTCATGTGGGAATGGGGGTGATCGGTAGGGACTTTAAGGGAAAGATGATGGTGGCCTGTTGCACGAGCGTTGTTAGTAATGTGTCGGCCTTTATTGGAGAGTGTTGGGCTTTGATTCGCAGAGTCCAAGTTGCGATTGAGCAAGGGTACAGACGGGTGGTCTTTGAGTCGGATGCTGAGTTGGTGATACGTCTTACTCATAAATTTGAAATCCGTGAGTCCGAAAGCCCGTTGATGGAGTGGATTGCATCTCTTTGTCATAGATTGGAGGCTGTCAGGTTTGAAGCCGTTCGACGTGATGCCAACCAAGTTGCACATTTGTTGGCTAGACAAGCATTGGAATGTAATTTAAATTCTTATGACTACAAACTCGTTACCGAATAAAAGTTAGTCATAATTACCATAATAATTACAATTTCTTTAAAGGGCTCCTTATTAAAGAGCCCACATTAGAGTTTTTGTGAATTTGAAAATCACTTATAATTTCCTCTAAAGCGGGCTCCGTAGTAAAGAGCGTGTTTCGGTTCCATAGAAAATTTTGAAAAATTTTAATAATTACTGATAGTAAACATGTTCTATTTTGCTAGTTATCGCTGTCTTTTTCAATTGAAGATCCGGTGACAAACATTTCTTCTTATTCAAACCTTGTGCTTGATTTTTTATCACGAAAAATCAACATTCTAATAGTAGTATAAATATGACCCGATTAAATGGTTTTTACTTGAATGTAGGGAATTTTAAAGCTAGCGTCCTTCTTGACTTTTCCCTGCACGCTTCTCTCCTTAACCTTTTTTATGCCAATCCTTAACCTTTTATTTTGATATATATATATATATATATATCTATAAAATGGGAGAAAGCGAGAGGAAGAGAGGGAAAAAAAGGGGGAAATTCCAAATTCTTTTATGTACCTACAACTCAAATCTTGAAAAAAAATAATGAAAAAATGTAAAATTTTGGATCTATATCCACTTGAATCAAACAATTGGATCTAGTTTATATAATGGTAATTCGAGAATCAATCTATATCCAATTGAATAACACTTGGATCTAGTTTGTATAATAATGGTAATTCAAGAATCAAATCTATGTTTTTCCAACTGAAAATTTGATGATACTTACCATCTCAATCTTGTTACTTGAGTCGGATTATCCATTCTTCTAAAATGCTCATCTTGTCCTAACATCGACTTAATAAGTAAGCTAACAACTTACCTATAAATACGCATCTTTAGGTTCCTACAACAGTAGCGCAAAATCTCATGTTAGAAAGACACCATTTTGAGATCCACGTAAGAATAGACCGATTCATATCGACATCAACACTTCGACGACGACCGATTACATAAGATCAAGAAACACATGAGATGAAAAGAGAGAAATTTCCAAAAACCATAGGAATGGGTGGAGTTGGAAAAGCAATCCAAGAACCCCCACCCCCTAAGGGGGGTGGGGGTGGGAATGGCTTTCCAATTCACCAATCCCCATAGATTTTGGAGATTGTATGCTCTCATTTCAGATCAGCTGGCATTCAGTAACCAAAATGCATCTGCCCTGAAATTTGGGGCAGAGGCACAGAGAGCATTTGTGCTGTCGCCTTAAGGTGAAATTTATAGGGGACGGGGAAGTGGGGCAACCACAATGGATAAGGATCATACCTGTAAATATATTCTTTTTTTAATTCATAAATTTGTCCAATAAATAATTTTTCTGAAAGAGATTTTCCGTTTGGCAACAAATATACAATGTGTATAGTAAATTTTTCTACATGGAATCATAAATATTTGACGTTTAATTGATTATGAAATCCCTGTGAAAAGTGCACAACTTTCATCATGAGTTACACATGTCCAATAAAATTTTAAATAAAATACTACAAATTATTGTTAGATTCTCATTTAATTCGTTATCAAATGGGGCTCTACGAGACGCACACAAGGAAATAGATTATTGGACAATCTACTATTGTGACTGAGATATATATGGCGAGTCTTGAATTATCATATATATGAAAATTTTCAAATACCATCTACTAGTATTATTGTAGTATTGAAAATGCATTAGAAAGATAAATCCCTTCCCTACTGCACCAAAAAAGGGCCGAACTTCCATAGAAAAGTATCATGGCAACATAGACCAAAGTAGCATATCGGATCCTTGGGAACCGTCACAAGTACGACCGGCCTAAATTTGAACGAAAATGGAATGTCATCTACATTATAATTTCACTTATCACTTATTTAACAACTATTCAATTTTGGTGCTAAAAAGTGCACAACTTTCATCATGAGTTACACGTCCACTAAAAATTTTAAATAAAATACAAATTATGGTTAGATTCTCATTTAATTAGTTATCAAATGGAGCTCTACGAGATGCTCTTATAAAAAGAGATTATTAGATAACTCACTATTGTGACTGAGATATATATGACGAGTCTTGAATTGTCATATATATATGAAAATTTTGTAAAACGTTTTCTCTTCCCTACTACACCAAAAAAAGGGCCGAACTTCCTTAGAAAAAGTATCATGGCAACAAGATATCGGATCATTGGGAGCCGTCACAAGTACGACCGGCCTAAATTTGAACGAAAATGGCATGTCATCCACATTATAATTTCACTTATCACTTATTTAACAACTATTCAACTACCACATTCGATTAAATCAGTGTCACAACATCCCTTTTGAGTATTTGTCACATATTGTCAAAATATGCAAAGATGAAGTTACTTAGTAACAATATGATACATATATAATTGAAAGTCGTGGGAAAATATCAACTATATCATTTGAGTAGTGCTATTTATTTAGACCGGTCTCCAGTATAGTTAATATTTTTACACTGGAAGGTGAGTAAATAATCATAAATACATAGAGGCATCCACTCATTTATTATCCCATGAGAAAAGGCTAATTGAATAGAGGGTTAATTTCGTAAATCGTCCCCAACCTTTAGGTTAAGAACCGGTTTCGTCCCCAACTTTTTTTAAGACAATCCACAGCCCCCAAACTTTCAAAAATACACACAAATCATCCATATTTCTACTGTTTCGTCAAATTTTTATCAAAATGACGATTATACCCCCATAAACATTTTAAACTTTTTTTAAAATGTTTAAAAATAATAAAAAGCTAAAAAAAACCACCTCACCCTACGTCTCCCTTGCTGCCGGAATGGACTATTCCGGCGGCCAAAAAAGGGGAGGTGAATCCTCCCATTTTGCTGCCGGAAATGGCAGCAAAATGGGGGGGGGATTCACCGCCATTTGTGCTGCCATTCCGGCAGCACAAATGCTGCCGGAAATGGCTGCTAAATGGCTGCCATTTCCAGCAAAAATGGGGGGGATTCACCCCCATTTGTTCTGTCATTCTGGCAGCACAAATGCTGCTGGAAATGATAGCCATGTTGCTGCCATTTTAGCAGCACAAATGCTGCCGGAAATGGCAGCCAAATGGCTGCCATTTCTGACAGAAATGGGGGATGAATCCTCCCCATTTTGCTGTCGGCAGCAAAATGGGGAGGATTCACCCCCCATTTGTGCTGCCATTCTGGCAAAATGGCAGTCAGCAAAATGGGGGGAATTCACCCCTCTTTTTGGCCGCCGGAATGGACCATTCCGGTGGCCGGCCGCCGGCAGTACAAGGGAGACGTGGGGTGGGTTGGGGTGAGTTTTTTTAGTTTTTTATTATTTTTAAACATTTTTAAAAAAGTTTAAAATGTTTATGGGGGGTATAATCGTCATTTTGATAAACATTTAGTGAAACAGTAGAAATAGGGACGATTTGTGTTCATTTTTAAAAGGTTGGGGGATGTGGGTGCCTTAAAAAAGGTTGGGGACGAAACTGGTTCTTAACCTAAAAGTTGGGGACGATTTGCGAAATTAGGCCTTGAATTGAAGACCGATTTACAGTCTAGTCTAGATAAATAACATTATTCATATTATTTGGCAGGATATGGGTATATCCAGTTGAAAGCCATTCTCTAGAGAGGTGAGAGAAGAAACAGATGAAAAATAGAACGGCAATTAAATATGGTGTAAAAAGACATTTAAAAAACATCCAATAAAAGTTGGAAACGTATGGATTTGAATAGCATTAGTTACTTTGTCCATCATCATCTCATCTCATCTCGTTGCGTGAGGAATGTGGTTGTGGTACGTGCGATTACAGGGGACGTACCTGCCCACGCTATTGGTTCATTTGCTTTGTTAGTTTCTTGATCTTGTAAGTAGACTGATTGCGTGTCATCTTGACTTGAAATGATAATTTGCCGTGATATATTAGAATGAACTACAACATTCCATTCCCCCCTAAAAAAAAGTTACTTTTTTCTCATTAAGAATGAAAAGAAAATTTACTTTTTTTAATTTGAAACCTAACTTACAAGTAAATTAAAGTTTGATTGTTAAGTAAACATGTTCAAATTTGAAAAGTAGAATTGTTAGGTTCATTTCCCTTTCCCGATTCCAAAGGCTTTTGAATGGGAACAAGACCACTAAGATCCAACCATCAAAGGCTTTTTGGCTGGACTTTTAAACGGTCTTGTCCACTAAACATACTTCCTCTTCCACACGCTCCTTCGATGCCTTCGGGTGGAGTAGGGGGTGGGGTGGGTGTTTTTTTTTTTGTGTGGGTGTTTTTTTAATTATTTTTAATATTTTTAAATCTTTTATTTTTAAAATTAAAAGGTAAGGGATATAACAATAATTTGATTAAAAAGTCAATAGTAATATTGACGGAATCTGTAAAAAAGGATTTATCGTGCGAATTTATAAAAGGCCAAAGACCCAAGAGGTCAAAAAAAAGTTAAGGACTCAACCGATTCTTAACCTAAAGATTATGAACGAGTTGTGAAATTAACTCATTTTTGAAAAGGGAAAATTAAATAGAATTAAATTAACATAGAATCTAATAGATTTGAAAAATCTGAAAGTAACCAATAAAACCCCATCAATGAACGAACTTCATTGTGATGAGTACATTAAACTTCTATAAATTCATTGATATAGATGTTTGGAAAATATATTAAAGTTATCTTACATTTACATATACATATGAGTCTACAAATAAGGGATAATATTATAATTTTATCCATATATTCTCTCTTTCTTTTAGTACACAACATGAGTGAAATTTTAATTTAACACAATTTCTATAAATACATTTATACATTTATCTATACAAGTAAATTAATTCACTATATTATTATAAAAATTTATATTAAATTTGAATTTTAAAGTAATGCTAATTTCTACACGCCAAGATTCAAAAACATATAAATCACATATATACAAATAAAACAAAAACGCTTAATAGGATATTTCAGACCAATTATCAACTCAACTCACATATGAGTTCAGCAGTGTTAGAAATAAGGTGTAATAACCTATCTGTGAGTTTTTTATTAGCCTATTAGAGTAGATGGATCTTTTCCTTTTCTCATTAGAACGCAATTAGTCCAATCCCGGAAAATAAAGGTCGACGAGCAATAATAACACGGAAAAATACCTCACGCGGTATAGTCAAAGTGCCAAACTAGTAGACTGGAGATCGACTAGTTTTTCCAAACCCATCTGAAACGTTTGAACTTTGAATTGTTCGTCCACCTGTTACTTCACGTGCCGCCCAAGTGCAACCCCTTCTGCTTCTTCAGTTACAATTTCTCCTCTATAAAGACCTATGCCCTAACACCATCAGATCTCAATCTCCCTTTCATTCTCGTTCTTGTGGAAGTCTTTGAACAATGGCAACAATTGAGGCATCGAAATCCGCCACCCCATTGCTGAAGGATGAGCTTGATATAGTGATTCCCACCATCAGGAACTTGGATTTCCTGGAAATGTGGAGGCCCTTTTTCCAGCCCTACCATCTGATCATTGTTCAAGATGGAGATCCGTCCAAGACGATTAAAGTTCCTGAGGGTTTTGATTATGAGTTGTATAATCGAAATGACATAAACAGGATTCTGGGTCCGAAGGCTTCTTGTATTTCGTTTAAGGATTCTGCCTGCAGATGCTTTGGCTACATGGTGTCAAAGAAGAAGTATATCTTCACTATTGATGATGATTGCTTTGTAAGATCCAATACCCTGTTTTTACCTTTTTGAAATTTTGATAGTTTTTGGGATTTAATACTTGATCTTGGAAGTGTTCTCTTGTGTTGCATTGAGTCTTGACTCTTGATCTGTTGAATTTTAGTTTCATATGCTTAATTCAGTTGTGGTTAAAGGCTGGATTTTGATCTGTGGAGGGATGTGAAATTTTGTGGTTTTGTGTTAATATAGAGTGTGGGTATAGTGTTTTTACTTTGAATTTTGGCTATAATGTTTTACTTTGAATTTGAGTTTTGTATGGCAATGATGGGATCTGTTCCTTTAGCAAAGTCTTTTGGCATCGAGTGTTTGGTTTTCAAGATGAGCTTTTGATTTATGGTTGAAATCAATGAATCATTATTCAGTATCTTTAGTTGGAGTTGGTTCAGCTAATGACAGAGCAAGTGATGTGATTCTTTAATGCTCTGGTGTTGTTTCGATCTATAATTGCAAGATAATTTGCTTTAGTTAGTAGCGCAAGAAAATGCAGGCTAGCGCATGCATAGTGTATCTACATTAGAAGTTCAATTAAGATTCAGTTTTGCCCTAAAAAAGTACCTTTCATCATCATGTGCTTTATGATCTCTTCTTCCTACCTGATTTTAAGATGGGGGACTGAATTTGTTTTCAATTCTTCATTCATACGTTTGATGATGCATAGGTTGCAAAAGATCCATCTGGCAAGGAAATTAATGCACTTGAGCAGCACATCAAGAACCTGTTGTCCCCATCAACTCCGTTCTTCTTCAACACTCTTTATGATCCATACCGTGATGGGGCAGATTTTGTCCGTGGATACCCATTCAGTCTTCGTGAAGGTGTACCAACTGTAGTGTCACATGGTCTTTGGCTTAACATCCCGGATTATGATGCACCGACACAGCTTGTCAAGCCTCGTGAGAGGAACACTAGGTATGAGATCGAAAGCCCCTTTGCTCAAGTAAGTTTGTTTTTGTGTCAATCCTCTGATTCTTTTTAGATGCTAATCATATGATTTTATTTTCAGGTATGTCGATTCAGTTATGACGATACCAAAAGGAACACTGTTCCCAATGTGTGGCATGAATCTAGCATTTAACCGTGACTTGATTGGTCCTGCAATGTACTTTGGACTCATGGGTGATGGCCAGCCAATTGGACGCTACGATGACATGTGGGCTGGCTGGTGCACCAAGGTATTGTTATTTGGGTAGATGCCAAATTTTTACAATGAAACATTGCAAATTCTTGTTTATACATTCATATACAACCTAGCTGTAAACAGCTTCAAAGGAAATAGAATTAATCTTGAATTCACATGGTAACATGTACTAAACATGTCCTAATTGTTTTGGCTTGTCCGGTTTCTTGACACAGTTTGTACATTTTGTTTTCGCCTTTGCATAGGTGATCTGTGACCACATGGGATTAGGAGTCAAGACGGGTTTGCCTTACATTTGGCACAGCAAAGCTAGCAATCCCTTCGTGAATCTTAAGAAGGAATACAAGGGTATCTACTGGCAAGAGGAGCTAATCCCCTTTTTCCAATCCGTCACCCTTCCAAAAGACTGCACCACCATACAAAAGTGTTATCTTGAACTCGCCAAGCAAGTCAAGGCGAAGCTGGGGAAGGTGGATGATTACTTCAACAAGCTTGCAGATGCCATGGTGACATGGATCGAAGCATGGGACGAGCTCAACCCATCTGGAGCTTCTACCGGATTAGCCAATGGCTCCACCAAGTAGAAGACTTTCATTTATAGCTACAGTTCTAATTTCGGAGCCTTCCTTGGTCGAGTTTTTTGGCTTTTAAAAGCTCGAATAAGTTATTTTTCGGGGCAGAGATTTTTATTTTCCAGAATTCAGGACCACATTCTTGTTTTCACCGTCTCATTTCAGGACCGCATTCTTGTTTGCATTAACTAGTATTTACATTAAGCATTATTATTATTTATTGATGATAGGCTTTTGGAATATACTTTTCAGCTTTATGCGTTTAGCATATTCTGTTTGTTCTTTTGGCTATGTTATCTTCTAGCGAAAGCTGCTCGACTATTTTCTATTAGTACATTGTTGTTTCGAGTAACGAGTTAGTTCTCGACCTAAACTACGGCAACACATTGCCAAAATCTCCCTTCCATATTCCAAAATTA